>JAOEFI010000004.1:36620696-36662460 GCA_034621735.1 Anopheles plumbeus | reverse complement strand
GCATGTGCAAATGCTGCACACCATCAACATGCGACCAAAATTACAATGCCGACGTGGATCAATACACCACGTGTGATCACCGCGGATGCAGGGAAAATAAACCAGGTGGAATTTTTGTTGCGGCAATGTTCCATAAAATATTTGAAACATAGTACGCTTTTCACGTACGTATCATATAGGTAGTATTATGTTTGCTTTCTTTTTGCTTGCCTTTTTGCTTCCATACAGCGATCTTCGGATTTTCGTTGCTGGAAAATGAAGCATGTCTTAGTGGAAAATTCAACGTACCTGATCAAGTTATGAACGACAAATAAAATAGGATCGATTCGAATCGTCGCCGATGAGTTATAGCTGTTAATCACATGTTCGCCGGTATGCTGTGCCGTTTCCGTATTACAAGATCCCTCCCAACGTGCAGTGTCGCGTCATCGACCAGCGTCGCTGAGATTCCCGAGACGTCCTTCTCTTGCCACGCTGCCTGGGAAGCTGCGGGGAAGTAAGGTTTAGAAAGATGTACAAAATATGATGCACTTTCACAAGATCGCACAAGTCACCAGTCCGATTGCATCACGCGGCAGCCACCGATGGTGTTGCCAGCCTCAAGTCACGAGCGCACGCCAGGGAGGACCGCGCCACACGACGACATCAGATCGCCAGGGTTTGCCGCGTTATCGTGGTTCTTTTCGCTATATCCTCCTCGATTGTGCAACGTGCAGTTGCGACTCCCGTCTCCTCTCCCCGGGGGCGGGGGGGGGGGGGGGTAGATGCACATCGTCCTCTTGTAAATGTCGCATTTGCAAACTAGCCTGTGAAGCGCTCAGCCTTCACACCTTCCCAGCTGCCCGGCGGGGTCGGTCGGCCGGCCGGAGTAAGCAGCGCTTCGACTGCAGCGATACTGTGTCAAGCTGGCGGCTCCAATGGAGGGCCCCCTAGACAAAGCAACCCAAAAAACACAGTAGTATGTTCAGCGCGCAGCGAAAGAATAACATCTCACCCCGACTCGGGCACCCGTTGGTACGGTTTGCTCCAGCACACGCGTCTCCAGGAGCGCGATCTGCCGCTTCGTTCCATTTACGTGCTCGAGGGCCATTAAGTGAGGAGTGTGTAAAAATGCTAGACGAATTGTTCAGGCGACTAACGTAACAAGCCAGCGTACAAGAAATTGTGTACCCAGATAGTTAGGAAAGAGGAGGACCAACGCATAGCTCAAATTACCGCTTGGATCGACCGTTCCTCATTCGCCAGCATCATTATGGTTCAAGTTTGGGTGAGAAAAGGTGGATCATAAAAAAAAACCACAACAACAAATCTTTCTAATCAACCACATTCATCAGCGCGATATGGTGCATGAAATTATCCACAGCAGCATATAATCGTAAAGTAGCAACAGAGCCACGCTGTTAATGGCGGCACGCGTGTATCTAATTGGATCAACACATGCTCAAAGCAAGTGACCGCCTCTTGGGCGGTGGATGGTATTGAATGCATCTTACTATTTTGCAACAGCTTTGGCAAAAGGTTATGTTACGCGACTTGCTTTTCGCAACACCGAAACAAATGGACATTATTTTTCGGTGGTAAACTATCAACAAAAATATCAAATAGTCGATATGCTCTGGGCACTTAGAATTGGCGCGTGAAGCTAGAATGATTCGGATCAAAACTTAGCATTACATTTTTAATGAAATCTAATCACTTTCGACCGATTGAAGCATAATTTTGTTATGTTGCAGAACAGCCTTGCATGTCGAAAGCGAAACCACAGGATTCCATTTCACCGTAGTAACACATCCCTGTTATTCTCTCGACTACTTGACCGCTGGACAGGGCATGATCGTATGCCGGTCACGATCGTTCGCAGTCTTACGGGTCCACCATTAGTGAACGAACGAAAGTCCGCGCTTCTCTAGCATGTTTGTACGACTTCGATAAGCAAGTCGCTGGCGAAGAGTGGACCAAACGCCCCAGATAGAAGCCATGCGAATGAGATTCGTGCGCTGCATGGAGCGCCACATATCTATGCGCCATTTCAATTCCGGGTAAGTAGTAACCACCCCACCCGCCAGAAATGCGCACTGTCGTGCAAGTGGTTGCGAGGCACACCGTGATGTGTTCATACCATCTCGCCTGCTCGCCCGCCCATGCGGTGCAGAAATTCACTTCTGCACGAAACCCGTTAGTGTCATTTGTTCGGCAACCAAAAAGCGACAAAACGCTTTGTCCCAAAATGCCAAAAAAAATCCGGCGTTGCACCCGATGGCGTTTGGGTTCATTTGTTTGCATTTAAATAATCGAAATCGGGAGCAATTGGTTGCATGAAGTGATCACGAAGTTAGATTATGCAACAAGCGCGGAGCGAATATGTAACGGTTGACTTGGAGGCATCGTGAAAATGTATTTATGAATTAGTTGAGATGGGTTAATTGTCAACTGATGGAGATCGTTTAAGTCGCGTTTGCTGCTCATGAAAGAACTTATGTTCAATTGCGATAAGCCCGCCAGTTAGGTGGTAGTGTTTAGGCAATATGCAAAACAATGCAAACAATTAAAATCACAATAAAAATAAGAATGGCTGCCGCGGCAAGGTTAGCCTCTAGGCAGTAAAATGCCACCATATTAACACTGTCCTGATAGAGCTGTATGTTCCCTACACCTTGATCATCTGTTTCGATTGCAGAGTGACAACGCCATCATCGCGGTTCCATTTAGCCTCCAGACTAACCAAAGCCCGACCGATCATTCGCCGAATGGAGGAAGTCCCCTATTCAGAGCAAACCGCCCATAAAATGTACATATATTATTACCGCTACCACTTAGCCTAGCGCCTCTCTGATCGCCTCTACGTGTGGGGTCACCATGTAGTTGATGGCACTGCGATTGGTCAACAATAAAGCTTATGTTAATAGAGCCATTTTACTGCCCACTTACGTTTCTGCATATATTTGATGTCGGTGAACAAGTTTCCCTGACAATCACCATATTATGGCTCATCTCGGACGATGGATGTGTGCCTTTCTTCTATTGATTTGATTCGAATGATTAATTTCCCCGCTACTGTATTATAGCCGGATTCGTTTCGAGTTATACTCGCACATTCGAGTGGGGAAAGCAAATTCACTTTTCTAATATTATCATTTCCTCGACTGATATATGGTATTTGATTTTAAAATCATTTACTTTCTATTAAATTAAAAGAAGTAGAAAATTACAATATTTTGATAAACCTACGCAGATCGAGTTTTGCGATCGAGTATTATAAATTCATTTGATATTACGCTTATGTGTGAACTATTATTAGGTCGTAGGTACCTCAAATCAACCGAAACAAAATGGAACGAAGCAGGGGTCAAACCATGGAATCTGCTGGCGATTTCTGCGTCTCTTTTCGAAACGATTTTAACGTTTTTTTTAAATCGCAACGACGCTAGAAGTATGCTTCGCATCCGAGACGCCGTTGTCGTCGTGGGTTTTTTATCCGATTCCATCGGAACACGGTACATCTCCAGTTGTCGGGTTTGCGTTGGTGAATATCGAAAAGATGCGGTTATATTATCTTCGGTCGTTTAAAAACGATGGTTGTCGTATTTGGCGCTTTGTCGTAGCAGCTATCACTTTTTAAGCCCGAAGCCTGTAGTTTACGATCGATACAAACTAAGCTGGTCGAAGGTTTCTTGCACAATGGCATAGCTTATCGTGATTTCCGTCGACTCGCGATTTCCAGATCTTCCTCTATTAAATCCAACGGACACATTCGCGCGCGTTTGCTGTGATTTGAAACAAATTGAATCCCACCGTTTGAAACCAAACCTGTTGAAAACAAGTCCTGCGTTGAAAAAACCGCGCTGTATGATGTATCGTGAATGTACGAGGCGATATAAGTAGGAACGTGCTGCGCACGGCATGGGCTCGCACAAATTGCAAATCGACAGTAGACAAATTAGCAAATTTTTCACCTTATGCAATTCGCGCGTAAGGTTACGCCGTCGGACTAGGGTGTACATCAGGACCAGCAAGCAGGATCACGGATCAAAACACTATTGGCCATACCGTATTTTCCGGCTGTAAAAACGCACAAGCTAATGGATAAAAATGTCGCGTGACGGTATGCAACATTTGCGCATTCCACAATCGTCCAGTCGGGCCTTTTCTTTTCTTCAGCCTGCAGCATAACATAGTATTTATTTCCGATGGTTTTTCCGTTTATTTTTTTACTCCAATAACTTTCGCTTGTTAACACCATAACACGACTTCGGCCCAATATAGTTGCCTCGTGAGTCAAAAGTCTTTCGCATTGTAAAAGATGTAGAGCACCAGTTGTGGTTTCAATTTCAGTAATAAAATAATTAGCGATGACCAGAAACCAAATGTGGTACATTTTTTGACCACGTGCTTTCAATAGACGATTCTCTATTTAACAGGTAACCATTTTCACCATGCCACTAGGCTGGTGGACTCCATCGTGCCACTGGTAGATGACGAGGAAATGAGCAGAAAATCGCCAACGTTTACATTTGTGTACCGATTCAATGAACAACGCGCGATCAACCGCCGTCTCGCGACGTTGCCTTTGTGGGAAAAAAAGCGTCCACACATACGTATCCATCAGTCTTCGGACGATCCTTCGGGGGCTCAAACGATCGACGATGGAGCATCGCCATCATCGTAAAAGCTTTTTCGTTGCCGTCAGCGCTTCTTTGCTGCTAAATTGCGTAGGACTACAGCCGATTCGAGCGGACGGAGAAGCTGCAAGTATGTTGGATAGTAATGTAAAAGTACGCACCGGGCGCTAACATTCACTTCGCAGCGCTTGGCTTGGCTATATGGCCGGCAGCGTATTCCAAGGTGGCCAGGCGGTCTCCCGCGTGGCAGGAACATCAAACGACTTGAATTTTGCTAGGCCGCGCATTGATCGGACAGTCGTCCCAATAGACTCCTTCATTACGGCATTACATAACAACAACGTTGAACTTTGCTGAAAAGGGCTCCCACAATGGGCGTCGGAGTTTGTTTACTTTCACACACTGCGACATAATAGGATAGCTGGGATTACTGACCTATATACGAACCAGCAACATAACACAACGGTCGTAGTTTCGAGAAGAAAGCCACCCCCAAGAAAATTAAGATGTGACTTCAGTGATTGGGCGCACATATTGTTATTGAAGCGTTCGTAGCCTTCGGGGACTAAGCCAATTTTTACATGCACATTATTAATCAATATGCCAGACCTGGTAATGCTGGGCTGCGAATCTATGAGTATAAATAAAAAGGTGTCTTAAAAGGTGTCCATAATGTAGAAATACTTTCCGGGCAAATGTTCGACACGTTTTCTGAATATTTATATGAATTTCTACAAAATATATAAATAAATTACTGATATTTTGATTACATTTTGTACTATTATCCAGCTAAAAGTAAACTAGCGCGAGTAAAAGGAGGGAAGATTAATTACTTTCCAGCGTTTTTGCCACCCACGAGATTTCATTATGATAGAAAAAAGTGAGCGTAACTCATAAATCCGTTTCTAAGTTCCATAAGATCATGTCGTAATGTGGAACCCCGAAGACGCTCTTACCCGATGAACTGATTCAGCCGTTCGATACAGGCAAAGCGAAAGTCGCCCAACGTACAAGAGATGAAAGGTTAGCGGGAAGGCCGAGTTCAAGACTACGTCCAAGGAGTGCCCTGGGAAGGAAAACGCGACTTGCACCACAGCAGTTCAACTTCATTCAAAGGTGGACTGGAAAATATCTACCGACCGTCGTAAGTGAGCGCATTTTAGTAATACCACAACAATCCCGTGGGTCGAACGTCGTTCGATTGCCTAAAGTACAATTAGGTAACAAACTGACCAATACCTATCGGATCTAACTTTGTCACCACCATTATGTTTATTATTCCCCCGGGCGACACAGCAGAGTGTTAAAAAGTCTAAATCGAGGTCATTCGAAATCCAGGTTCGACCAATTAAAATTTCGCCTACCGCTATGAATAGTCCAGGTTGATGATGATCTGTCAGAGATTGTGAATGGGTCAAGCTCAGCCAGTCTCTCATTAGACACGTTCGTTAGAGCTTCCAGACTGGACCGATCTTTTGATAGCTGCTTCGGTATGATAAATGATCTTCTTCTCTTAAATGAAATGAAATCCTGACAAGGTTTTTCTTAGATTCGGCTTCTGGTCGGTGCTGCGGGTACATAATTGAGTCCGGAGTCCTCGATGCCCCAACCCTTGATGTCAGTCCTTGTAAAAAGTTGGCGTCAAAAATACCGAAACGATGTCGAGCTTTTAGTGGACGCGCATCGTCAATGAACAAAAACACTCGAACATGGCGAAAGGAAAACTGAAATCAGCAGAAGAGCCGAACAAGTATAAGCATTTTTTTTGCTTTCGCCACAACACTCACCTTGACGGGTAGGCTAAGTGGAAAGGCGAAGATTTACGAATGCATTTCGATGCTACTTTATCGAGCCTTTCGTCTTTTGATATCGCTGTTCGATTCATTAGTGACAGACAGAGCACAGACGTTGTTGGCGCGATCCCGTCGCTCAACGTCAGCAAAGGATGCATAATTCGAAAGCACCATCTCTTTTGTTTTGCAATCAAGATGCTAATGCTTATTTTTATCTAGTTTTGAGCACAACTTGGGGAGGAAAGAACGCAAAACCAAAAAATCCCCTCAAAACAACTCAAAACAACCTCAAAAAATCCCCTCAAAAATACATTTTTTGGCAGGAACAAATTTTGCATACGGCAATCACGATATAACGATTTAGTAATTGATTTCATGAATATTAGATGGTTGCGTAATCTCTCGCGTTCTCATCAGCATATGGAGAGAATGGCGTGATGTCTAAGAACGATAAGGTATTGTGAAGCAATGATAAAATGAGTGATGCTCCAGAATAATTATCACACAATAAAGCGACCCATCAAATCGGCGTGCCAGATTGCACATAATTGACCCACTGACTAACAGGCATTAGCAGAATCATCATTCGCCAAGGTTAACACTTGAACTCGGCAGCAGCAAGTAATAAAGCCTTCTGTGTTCCTTTTGTGCAGTTCGAATGGAGTTATGCACAGAACCTATATTTAGTAGCAGTTTTAAATGCAAATGCATTTATATGATTTGCTGCGTTTTGTGCAGCTGCATTAATTACAATGCTGAGACTGTCTTTTTCGATTAGATTCAGCATGTACCGAGTGTGGTGTGGGTGGTCCGTCATATACAATTTTCAACATGTTCTGAATGAAACATTGCAAAGTTTTCGATAACACAGGCGATAACACAGTTTCAAATACACAAAACTATCATGCTAGGGTAAAACTGTTTAGGCAAAGCTGCGGCGCTGCTTAGTTATGAATTCGGTTATGCATAATAGACCGATCAACGGTTCAGTTAGTGTGGCGGTGCGATATAATTAAGAGGTAAAGCCAGCTGGAACCCGTGTATGGTATTGCTATCGAACCGTACCTTGCATAACAGTAGTGCCAATAAAACTGTAACATTGCACCTCGAACGTTCGAGCACTCATCGCCGATCGATGTTCGCGGTTTGAAGGAAGTGGATATTCTTCATTTGCATGCCCTTTGGAAGCCTCAAAAGCTTCAGGAAAGGGGACAATTCGATACTAGTGATATAATTTGAATAGAAAGACGCTCTGGATGCGCCCTTCTGAGAGTGCCATGTAATCTGCCTCACATAACGCAATTTCAGTGATTCGGTAAAGAGTTCAGAAACAATTTGTCCACTTCCATCGGACTGCTGGACTGCTTCTTGAGTCTGCATGGCGCAAGTGTGACAGAAGCGTAACCCGCAGGGGCGTCTTCCTCAGGAGCAGCACCACGTGCAACCGAAAGGAAGCGATCAAATTACCATACCATACACCTTACGCTACCGTCTCCACAGGCCATGCCCATTCATCAGCCGGCGCGCCGACTGGGTCGTCAGCATTGGCACAACTCTGCCGATGCCACGGTACGTGGCAGGGGAATAGGATCGAAAATGTGTGTCTATGTTACATTCGGCCCCGGGAGGTTCCACGCAGAAATAGTGGGCCCACATCAGGCAGAGCATGAAGGCAGCTTGATTCACTGCCGGAACCTTTTCCGGAGCGACGAACGCCACAAGTGCTTTCCATCACTTTCCATATCATCCCACCAATTTCCCCCTCCTAAGCGTGCGTCTTACCGAACACTGACCACGGACAATCGAAGAAACGCCAAGGCTTCACACGAGAGGCGCTAGTACGGAGTAGTAGCCTAGCCTCAACGCGGCGTTGCGAATTCGAAGAGATGGCAATAGTGTTATGATTGGAGAACACTAGCGGAATGAAAGTGATATGGGTCTCGAGTGTGTGGTGGACTGTTTGGCGCCGCTGACTGTTTGGGTTACTCAATCACTGTGCCAAACAGTGTACGCCCGTGTTTGTGAACGTGTAACAAAATCGGAGCAGTTTTAAGGAAAAAAGGCATAACAACGAAAGAAGAATGAGGGTGCTTTGGATTTGCTGTTATCTAGGTGCGACTACGTTTAAATAACAGTCACTCGCTCGAGGCTTTTGTTCATCATCGTACAAGCAAGATGTTCTTTGAGTTGCATACTACAGGTAGCTCGAAGTACAATCAAACTAACTTCATGGTAAACAGATATACCAAACATAACTACACGCTCAAACAGTATAGTACATGCCACGTGCCATAAAGAATAGTTCATAGAAAACAGTTTGTAGTGGAATTACAGTACATTTTTTCATGTATCATGTATGTAAAGTGTCCATGTCCAATCACTAACAATTCTATCAATCTACGATAAAACTGTTTATCTCATTAATTCATGTCCGATGGTAGTGCACTACACTTTTCGTGGTTATAAATACACCCTTTAGTGTTGACCCGTTTACCATCACAACGATATTGGTGGTGATCTCAATTAATTTTCCCGTGCGAGCTGTACCTTCAGCAAGTTTGCAAGGATCGATCCCATATAAGCAACCAGCTGCAAGTGCCGGTACGTCGGCATTACTCACCACATTCGTACACGTTACAGAAGCGAATTAAAGCGGGGATTATCTAATCCATTCGGCCATTCGTCCATTCACCGGTCGTGCCGTGCGAAACCACGATTTCCCTACCACCAGCTGACCGACTGATGGAAGCTCTTCTATCACCGGGCGCGCAGACGCGCCGAACAATTTCCTCGGGCTGTTAGCTTCACTTAAGTCATCGCCAGCCAGATTCGCCTGGTTTGAGGAGGCGCGTCAGCACCAGCATGCTTCGGGTCAACGTTCCAGCTGTTCCGCTGCTTATAACGCTACCAACGGCAATTGAGATACACAGAGGCAGGCGCATTAATGGCCATATTTAAGTCGACGACCATCACGACCTCATGGCTCCTGGCGTGCGTCAGATTGAAGATGGTCGTAGTTATGTAGGCTAATAGTTTATAGTAAAACTATTCCACAATTTCATGAGCTACCCTGTCCAACAGTTGAACACAGTTTTGTTTCAATGCAGAATTATACCCTTTGCAAGACATAGGTGGAAAATATATGCAAGAGAAAAAGAAGTTCAAGAGTCCCTGGATAAAGTAATTCTCCTGGACAAATTTCTTCTCTTGGTTCTCCCGCATTTTAATATAGCATAGCAGAGAGATAGAACAAAGCAAATCATAATAATAAAAGAATAGAATAGCATAGAGCAACTTTATTCAGGGTGCTTGCCTTGCTTTTTCGAAACTTATACGAATTGTACAAAATGCATTCGTTTTTTTTTCATTTATACGTTATACGTTTTATACGTATTATTTTACGTTGTTGTTCACATAAGATTCAGATGAGTGGCCAAACCTTAGGGTTGATACCTAAACCTTGTTCTTCCTTAGTGAAACAATGGCCAACGCTTCGCTAACATACCTTGTAGGTCATTAAAACCTTAATGATCACACTTGCGCAACAGCAATTCCGATAATTTGAAGCTATTGAGAAAAGATGCTTTGACCCGTACGCACAAAACCGATCGAAACGACGTTTCAGTCGTACTGGCGACACGAAAATCAAAACCATGCACAACCTAATGGTTGTCATCAAGATAAATCTGCGCTTACAACGGTTCGCAAAATATATACAGGTTTACTACCACAGCACATACTAACGTTGAATCGGAAACTACTACAAAGCGTAGACCAGCATGTTTAATGCATGTCCCAAAGAGTATACTATGCCTAGTATTTGGACAACAAAATTGTATGCATCGAGCAAAGCTTCTCGGACTTTTTCCGGATAGAGATCTCTTGATCACTAGGTTTAATCGTTCCGTTTTGTTTCCTCCTTTTCATACTTCATCTACCAAAAGCTCGATGAAAATTACGATGGCGTTCTCTTAATTTTCTGTCAATTTAGCAGCCAAATGAAATTTGGCCTTACGACATCAACTCGTTGATTGTACAGATCATGAATGATTGATGCTGCGGGGACCACGTTGATGAGAAAGCGACTGCATAATACTGCAAGCGACTGAACAACTCTGTCAACAATAAGAGAAAAATTGACACAATTTTTTGGGCTTCTTCCATAACGCCAACAAACGATCGAAAATAGGTATAAGCCGGGACGACGAAGAAATAAAATGGTGTCTTTTCGGCTGCAAGGTTCAGTCTTGTCATTGTCTCATTTTCAATGATTCCAATGCTATCATCACACCCGATAAGTATTCTAAAAATGACTTTGCTCACTTTCTAGCTTCAAAGACATTGTTTGTCTCATTTTCTGAATACTTCAGTTGATTTGAAGGTTAAAATCGGCCAGGGGCATAATCGGATTCAAATAGTGCGATAAAAAGCAGATCAGCCTCACATGTGAGGGGATTTTTATGGCTTCACGGTGATTGCTGGCAGCGATCATTAGAGGCAATTCATTTGTAAAGTTTAAACATTTTTTTATTACACAGCTCAAGATGCCCTTCTCCATAACGTAGATTTTAAATGTAAACTTTTGTCAAAATAACATTTAGCAATGTAGCTATTTTATTTTTACGTTCGGTGCCATCTCAGAAAAACACAACTACGGTAGATTAATTATATGTTATCCAATATAATAATATTAATATAGCTAAAACCGAATGGAACACGTAAAACAAGTGCTCATGGTTTGTGTTTCTACTTTCGTTCAGAGCGTTCCGATTTGCAATTATATATGTCCACAGTACCAAGCAGCGGACGGACTATTTGCACAATTGCATATGTACGCTGCAATAAAACAATATCCAGGAATTCCAACCCTAAAACTACAACTATATGTACCGGTACCACATAAACCATACCGTCCTTAGTAAACCGCATTCCACAGTCTGTTTCAGTTTGGTGAAACGAACAAACAAGTAATGCAGCAAAGCATCCTGTTACGCTTTACACTATGTACTCTCGCCTTCATACTACTTGGATCGAATTTTTCGTTTCATTCGACTCGTTTTCGAGTAAGTTGGATCAAGTGCATGTTGCATTTAAATTTTTACTCCTACTCTACTACTACTCCTTCCTCTTGCGCGCTGTTCCATATTAACCTCGCAACCTACTGGGCAAAACATAGTTAACTCGAAGGCCAAACTCCTCTAATCTGTAGAAAATGTAATCTGCTTATGATGCAACAAGACACACACATTCAAGGAACAATCCGCGATCTTAAGCAGGAATTCAGTTCCAGTTTGCCGCGAATCCCAATGTCCAGCGGGAAAAAAACACTTCGTCTGGAGTTCGTTGTGACCGTAATCGCAAAGTAGTTTAGGCAAGCGGCTACGGCTTGAGAGCAACGAAAAATACTTTCACTAGCTGCAATAAAAATAAAGTAATACTGACGACATACTGATTACGCCATGCGCAGTCGTATGCCCGTTGCGTATGACCAAATGAGCTCGTATGTGAAAAAATAACATAAAAATAGTTATAGGTTAAGAGCACTCAAGTATTAGGCTCTCTCAATGTTAGATATGTTTTTTAAATATATTTTAATCCTCTTATTATTCCTCATCTCTCACCCTCTAGTGCTGAGCAAAGAAACGAATACGCAACGAAGCATCCATATCTAACTGTATTCATGTAAATTGTATGTTATCAATTTTACCTAGTATTTTACTCGTAACTCGTAAGTGTAAAATGTATACATCTTCTTATAACGTCTACTCGTCCGGAGCTTGCTTGATACCTTTGCTCTATAGTTTTGTGAAATAACCGGTTAGTTCGACTGTGGAAGGTTCTGGAATTGCCTTTATATCACAGAACTGGCCAATTTGTCTACCGTTTGATATTGTTTTTGTTAATTTCCTCTAAAGGCTACGATATTAAGATACTATATATATATATAAATAAATATAATATATAATATATATGATTTAAATATAAGAAAAAAACCCAGAAAATTTGACAATGTTTATCCTTGCTATGAAAAAGAATTGGTAATAAGTAGTACAATGGAATAGCCGGTTGTTCAAATCAGTGTTCTTCAACAGGATTTATACGTGCGGGGTGTTGGAATCCAAGCATCTGCATGATTGCATAATAGTCGGCGACTACACGATATATACTATGAGTAGTAGAAGTAGACATAGTGTATCTAAAAAAGGATTGATTCGCATTCATACATTGAAGCTAAACGGACTACTCTACATCACGGGGTCTGTCATCTATTAGATTTATACATACTATCCATACAAAATGAATTTTTACGATCGTTTACGAAAGAATACGATTAGGCTTTCAAACACGCAAAGAATTTCATGTCGTTACCTATTCAAAACTGTTGGAACCTTCTCTGCGACTTGTACGCTACACTAAAAAACTACTTCGCCACCTTCAACTACTTCAAGGATAGAACCGATAGAGAATGGACTTTAAGCCAAAATAAGAGAAAAGAATTCTTGTCTTTACATAGTTGTTACCAAATTAGTTCATATCCGTTTTTTATCAATTTGTTCTTTTCATTTCCTCTCACTCTATAAACATCTTGGAAGAGGTACAAATTGCTTTCGCTCACTCATTTCACTTCAGAACCAATATCTATACAACTTTTATTGGTAACCTAATAGAACGTGTCTAAAAATGCAAGCTGCCCAGGCGAGAAATTCGTATCTTCGGAAACAAAACTTTTACGAAATATTGCTCATTTTGTATAATCTGGCAACCTTTCTAATCTCAAACGTCTTCTCTCAACGTCAAAATAACGGATGTCAGTTTATTCGTCCGGATCGTTGCTGTCAGTAGAAATGTCATAGCGGTTTTTGGTTGTCATCATCCAAACATTTCAATCGCTAGATTCAGTGACCAAGCAAGAATTTTAAAGCAAGTGTAAAATGGTGAGTAAATTCCATCAAATTTTACCGTTTTCGAAATGTAGTTTGAACGTAAAGATAGTTATTTGAGGTGTTTCGATGGATAATGTAACATTTCTATTTCCTAACCGCGCATATGTTGTTGCTTTATGCAATTCCAGTTCCGCAATCAGTATGACAGCGATGTGACCGTGTGGAGCCCACAGGGTCGACTGCATCAGGTTGAATATGCAATGGAAGCCGTGAAACTCGGTTCAGCTACGGTGGGATTGAAGAACAAGGAATATGCCGTATTGATTGCGCTTAAACGTGCATCCTCCGAGCTGTCGTCACACCAGAAGAAAATCATTTCCGTCGATGATCATCTAGGACTGTCGTTTGCCGGCATCACAGCGGATGCCAGAATTCTTAGTCGCTACCTCCGTCAAGAGTGTCTGAACTACAAGTATGCATACGATGCTTTCTATCCGGTTGGACGTTTGATTAGCACTCTTGGCAACAAGATGCAGGTGTGCACGCAACGCTACGACCGGCGTCCGTACGGTGTCGGGTTGTTGGTGATTGGCTACGATGACCAAGGACCTCACATTTACCAGACTTGTCCAAGTGCTAATGTCTTCGATTGTAAAGCAATGTCTATTGGCTCGCGCTCTCAAAGTGCCCGCACTTATCTGGAAAAGCATTTAGGTACCTTTGCGGATTGCACCAAAGATGATTTAATTCGTCACGGTGTACAGGCCTTGCAGGATACACTGCCCAATGAGGTAGAATTGAACAATAAGAACATTTCGATTGCTATTGTGGGCAAGGAAGAAAATTTCCACATCCTGGAGGAACAGGAGAACGACAAATATTTAAGTAACATCGTGCGCCGTGGAGCAGCTGCTGCTGAAGCGACCAGCGGTGGCCAACCGCCGAGGGACGACGGTGACGATCAGCCCCCAAACGTACCAGCGGATCCGATTCCGGTGGTGGCGATGGAGACGTAATTGATACAGGATCGATAGGAAATATGGAAATGCAACCATTGTTTTTTCCGATTGATTCTGGCCCCATCCAGTTTTTGGTTGCTTTCTGTCCTAACAGTGGGTGGGAGTTTGAATTGAAGTAATACTGCATTTCAAACTCCCACCCTACCAACATCTACAATTAATAACAAATCCCACAGCTCGGGTAATGTTGGGGTCTTTTCAAATTGTATTTTCAAAAATAAAAATGCTTCTTTAATCATGACATTTTGGCGTTCTATTTTTTTAGAATAGAAACCTTACACAGGACCCTCATGTCCTTTTTAAAATTTCCCGGTCATGGAGCCCCACTTCCCCAGGAACTAATTCCACAATGGATAGTCTTGGGAGAGGACTATTATTATTTAGTATTATTCTTCAAAAGGGATGCTATGGCAAAGGTAAGCCTAATTCGCACTCTAGTGCGGCCAGTGTTATTTTCCATTAAAAATAACCTAGTGTCCGTCATGGCATGAAAAACTCGATGTTCCAGTTGCGATGAAGCTGTCGTATGTTGTGAATCGCTCCCCCGTGTACGGCCTTGTACCCGTGCACCGGATTAATACATGCTCCGGGGAATTTTTGGATATAACGTTCAGTATTTCGGTCGCTGATCAGGGACACTTTTGCGTTCGGTTCCACGGAAATCTGTGACGAGTGGTTTCATAAAAACGAATCCAATATGCAGGGTAAGAACAGTTCCAACCAGCAGTTTTAGCATGAATTTGCGGTCCATTTCTAAACACTAAAAGTTCTTCTTCGTTTTATGCGGATTCACGTAGGTAAGGCTATTGAATCCAGCTTTCTGGGCCTTCGTAACCTAGTCCGATTGTACAGACCTCGTTGGTTGTAGGACCGGCTGCAATGGCCATATGTTCTGATTTTGTTTGATTTTTAGGCTGGGTATTGTTGGTCTGTAAGTAGCGGCGTGATTTCGTTGTTCTTTAGCATGATGTGTCAGAGCTCGGACTATGCTGTTTATGCTCTTGTGTTTGTGCTCGACTGTCATTCTCCTGTATCATTCCAGTTATTTAGTGCTGCAAGAAACAGAAGAAAAATACTGAGGGTCTTTTTGGACCCCTAGAAAGAAGACAACATACTATAAAGGCCTTTCTACCTAGTGGAGGCAGTTGACTTTAAGGATTTGATTCGAGATCTGTGCCCCCCCATCGTCCCCTTCCAACGAGAAAGACACTAAGTAAAACACTATTAAACATAAATTTTGAAAAGCTTTTAGAATCGGCGAAAGAAGATAGCTAGCTTCAAAGCAGTGTCTAACCTGGATGGACTAACTCGAAGATTGAAAGTTTCCTTGCCATGCATTAACGGCGATTGCACGCGAAAAACTTACCAGTTAGAATGAGAAGAATTTGCAAATCGACACACCTCGCAAATCGATATTGCTGCTTGGCTTAACAAAATAATGGACAATTAAGAAATTTCCGATAAGGTGGTCTCTGTATTGCTACGGACAATGCATCGAACATGAAACGTGCAGTCCATTTGACCGGAGTTGAAAATATTATGTTTTCATAAATAAGCATGTTTTGCGCATACCTTAAATCTAGTAGCACAGAATGCAATAAAAACAATACAACCTACCGTAAATGCAATCAAAGTAATTGTATTATAAGAAAAGCACCTCAACCTAGTTGAAGCTTCGGGAACTGCAGGGCCATTTGAATGCTAAAACTTATTGTAGATGTTCCAGCACGCTGGAATTCCACATTCTATGTTAGAACGATTTTATTCCAACAAAGGTCCAATAGTCTCATCACTTGCGATTTTGAGGTTTGACTCACATCTTCTAGAAAAAGATTGGACAATCATCAATGCACACCAGCATACACACCAGCAGTTTGTTGGGATCCAATGTGTTTTATTTTTCCGTTCACGGTTCTTGAACGGGTGGAATTTCAAGCGGCGAATTTCCCTGGGTGTTGCACTCACGCATTGAAACATAACAAACTGTTCCGCACTCCATGCTGTTGGTCATAGCAAATTCCTTTATCGTCCGGCTTTTGTTAAGCTATAGAGCCTGCATTAGAAGCAATACGTGGCCACAGATCAGCACACTCCTTTGCAACGGGACCGGTGATAGCAGAGCCTTTCATTTCCCCTTTGTTGTTCACTATCACGCCGGCATTATCCTCGAAGTACAAGAAAACACCATCTCGCCTACGGAATGGTTTACGTTGGCGAATCACGACGGCTGGCATAACCTAAGAGAAAATAGGGACCAGATTTGTAAAGTGTTCCTGTCACAATGATTGCTTACAGCAACATATCACGATACATCTAATATACATTGCAGCTTACACTTTTCCATTGCGTTTGAAGTGTATGCTTACCTTTTTCCTCAGCTCAGGTTTGCCCTTCTTTACGGTCGCAACGAACATATCGCCGACACCAGCGGCTGGTAGACGGTTCAGACGACCACGGATGCCATGTACTGCGATAACATACAGGTTCTTGGCACCTGTGTTGTCAGCACAGTTAATAACGGCGCCAACCGGCAGACCAAGCGAGATGCGGAATTTTCCTCCCGCGGATCCTCCACGTCCTTTGAAAATAGAATAGAAAAGAACACAAATGATTAGTACCACTTCTAACAGGTTTCCGGTAAACACAACACAACGCAATCATCGCGCACCACGAAGTATGTATGTAGTATTTGCTTCTACGCTACATGCCTCTTGTGGTACGATTCAGACTGGCACATCGCTTGATTTCGCAATTAAACCAGAGGAATAATGGACGGTTACTATATTGGATAGCTGCTTACAGCTGCCTACAGCACTCAATTAACACTTTACCTCTCTTAGACATTGTTTAAACCGCAGCAAAATTAAGTGTGTCCTCAACACAAGTTAAGATGCCGGAAAAAGAACGGCAGACAGCCACGATTGACAGATCGTCTACTTCCGCTCTACTGATGAAAATGACAGTACTGAAGCAAATAGATTTGTTGAGAATATTTTCAAGACAGCTCTTGTACCTTTAATCTGTCAATGTTCCTGACCGCTGTTGCCATGTCTTCAAGCAATGTCGTTTTAGGGCACATTTAAAAAACCTTTGATTAATCAAAACATTGACCAATGATTGCTATCCCAATTTGTTGGTAGCAAGCTATACTCATGGAACCTAAAACTGGTCAAATTAACTTCCCATTCTATTCTAGCGGGAATTCCACATCGAACATTCCATAAACTTTTGCGCAACATATTTTTATGAACCTTGCATTAAATGCAACAGCGACGAAATTACCATGGCTGAATTATACTCGGCACAATAGCTAGTGCATTGTGCAAAACAAGTGTTAAGCAACTAAAAACTTGCTTTGGCAATTGCTTGAAGGTATTGCTACCGTCGCCAATTGGCTTAAGCTTTTGTGAAACAACATTAACCGAGAAATGGATTTGTTGTACGCATAAACTCATGAGGCACTCGATTGTCAAATGACAGCATTCTTTTGACGTGTCATTTAGTTAGGAAAAGCAGAAAAGATTGTAAAGTAGAGTGCAAAAGTTAGAAGAAAAACACGGAAAAAGTTTGTCAACTAGTGCAAAGTCTTTGCGCCTAGTATTCACATCAGTGGTGTCCCGCAAAGTTTTGTAAAAACAGCAGCAGCATGTTAACTAACTTTGAGACAAAATCGGCTCGTGTGAAAGGCTTATCATTTCACCCCAAACGCCCATGGATTTTGGCTAGGTACGTAAATGATGTTAAACTGATGTTGTCTGTGATTTTCAATCGGGCTTTGGGTGTAATTACAACGGTTCATATGTTTTTCACTTCTGTTTCACAGTTTGCACAGCGGTGTTATTCAACTGTGGGATTACCGCATTAGTACGCTGATCGAGAAGTTCGATGAACACGATGGGCCGGTACGTGGCATCGCATTCCACAACCAACAACCCCTGTTTGTATCAGGTGGAGATGATTTCAAAATCAAGGTTTGGAACTACAAGCAGCGTCGCTGTATCTTCACGCTACTTGGTCACCTGGATTACGTACGTACGACCGTGTTTCACCATGAGTATCCCTGGATTCTGAGTGCATCAGACGATCAAACCATCCGCATTTGGAACTGGCAGTCGCGGTCGTGCATCTGCGTGCTGACCGGTCACAACCATTACGTCATGTGCGCGCAGTTCCATCCGAGCGATGAGGACATTATCGTATCTGCGTCGCTGGATCAAACCGTCCGTATCTGGGATATTTCGGGATTGCGCAAGAAAAACGTCGCTCCTGGGCCGACGGGCTTGGACGACCATATGAAAAACCCGGGCGCGACCGATCTTTTCGGGCAGGCAGACGCCGTCGTAAAGCATGTTCTCGAGGGCCATGACCGGGGTGTAAACTGGGCCAGTTTTCATCCCTCGATGCCTTTGATCGTGTCGGGAGCGGACGATCGCCAGGTGAAGCTGTGGCGCATGAACGAATACAAAGCATGGGAAGTAGATACGTGCCGCGGTCATTACTACAACGTTTCGTGCGTCTTGTTCCATCCCCGCGCAGACCTGATCATATCGAACAGCGAAGATCGAAGCATTCGCGTCTGGGATATGACCAAACGACAGTGCATTCACACGTTCCGGCGAGAGAACGAACGTTTTTGGATCCTAGCGGCCCACCCCAACCTGAACTTGTTTGCGGCAGGGCACGACTCCGGTACGATCGTGTTCAAACTTGAGCGTGAACGTCCGGCGTATGCTGTGTACGGTAACTGTCTGTACTACATAAAAGAGCGTTTTCTCCGTGAACTGGATTTCAACACCAACACCGATTCGGTCGTGATGACAATACGAGGTGGAGGCAAAACGCCCGTGTACAGTATGTCGTACAATCCAGCCCTCAATGCGGTGCTGCTATGCACCCGCACGTCCAACCTGGAGAACAGCACGTACGATCTGTACAGCATTCCGCAGAAGGACAGTGGTTCCCAAAACAAGGAAACTGACAGCAAACGCTCGTCCGGAGTGACGGCCGTTTGGGTCGCGCGAAATCGGTTTGCAGTCCTGGACCGTGCCAACCAGCTGGTCATAAAGAACTTCAAAAACGAGGTGACGAAGAAAATCCAAACCCCAGCATGTGATGAAATATTCTACGCAGGAACAGGCATGCTGCTGTTGCGTGAACCCGAACACGTAACCCTCTTTGACGTACAGCAGCTGCGCTCGTTGGCTCAGGTGAAGATCGCTAAGTGCAAGTACGTCGTCTGGTCGACGGATATGAGTCACGTGGCTTTACTCGCAAAGCATACACTAAACATCTGCAATCGCCGTTTAGATTTGCTCTGCTCCATTCACGAGAGTGCGAGGATCAAATCAGGCGCGTGGGATGAGTCGGGTGTATTCATTTATACCACCTCGAACCACATCAAGTACGCGATCATCAATGGTGACCACGGAATCATCCGTACCCTAGATCTCCCGATCTACATCACGCGCGTCAAGAATAGCCAGGTATTCTGCCTGGATCGGGAATGCCGCACGCGACTGCTAACAATCGATACGACGGAGTACAAGTTCAAGCTGGCGCTGATTAATCGCAAGTACGAAGAGGTGTTGCATATGGTGCGCAACGCTCGCCTGGTAGGACAGAGTATAATCGCGTACCTGCAACAGAAAGGCTACCCGGAGGTGGCATTGCATTTCGTGAAGGACGAAAAGACACGATTCGGATTGGCGCTCGAATGTGGAAACATTGAGGTGGCCCTGGAAGCGGCCAAAGCGATGGACGATAAGCAGTGCTGGGAGCGTTTGGCACAGAGCGCTCTGATGCAGGGTAACCATCAGGTTGTGGAAATGTGCTACCAGCGCACGAAGAACTTCGACAAACTGTCCTTCCTGTATCTAATCACTGGCAACCTGGAAAAGTTGAAGAAGATGAACAAGATCGCCGAAATACGGAAGGACGTCTCGGCTCAGTACCAGGGAGCGCTCCTTCTCGGCGACGTGAAGGAACGAGTATCGATACTGAAAAACTGCAAACAAACATCATTGGCTTACCTGACTGCGAAGACACATGGTCTGGATGCGGACGCTGCACAGCTGGCGGAGGAATTCGAGGCTGAGGGTAAGGATTTGCCTGTGGTCAACGGCAACGCCAAATTCCTGCGTCCGCCGGTTCCGATTCAGCCTGCCGAAAGCAACTGGCCACTATTGACCGTGTCGAAAGGATTCTTCGAAGGCACGATGATGTCACGAGGAGCCACCACGGTCCACCAAGCTCTAGCGCCAACAGAAACGGTTGTCGAGGCGGCAGCAGAAGAGGATGGCTGGGGCGTTGATGATGATCTACAGGAAGGCGATCGGTACGAAGATACGAAGGAAGACGATGAAAATAAAACCGAGGAAGGTGGAGAAGGAGCCGGATGGGACGTGGGCGATGATGATCTGGAGCTGCCCGAGGAGTTGATTTCGAAAATATCAGCCTCCAATGCTGCTGGTAACAAAAACTTTTTTGCCGCTCCTCCGAAAGGACATGCTCCATCGCACTTTTGGACCATCAACTCGCAACTTGCCGCTGACCATGTACGAGCCGGCTCGTATGATTCTGCATGTCGGTTGCTGAATGATCAGGTCGGTGTAGTGAATTTTGCACCGTACAAAGAACTCTTTCTGGAATCGTATGTGGCGTCAAAAACGTCCTATAGTAGTCTACCGCATGTGCCCTCACTTGCGGTCCACCCCAACCGGAACTGGAAGGAATTGAATCCAAAGAATGGGCATCCTACACTTGCTTTCAAGTTGAACGATCTTGTCCAAAATTTACAGACTTGTTATCAAATGACTACCACAGGCAAGTTTGGCGAAGCGATAGAAAAGCTGCAGAACATCATCCTTTGTATACCACTGCTTGTTGTTGAATCACGCCAGGAAATAGCGGAGGCTCAACAGTTGCTCACCATCTGCCGGGAGTATGTGGTTGGGCTACAAATGGAAACAGTTCGCAAAATGTCACCGAAAAACTCGCTCGATGAGCAGAAGCGTATTTGTGAGCTTGCAGCATACTTCACCCATGTTAACCTGCAACCCGTGCATCAGATTCTCACACTTCGCACAGCGTTGAATCTGTTCTTCAAGCTGAAGAACTACAAAACCGCAGCGTCTTTCGCGCGACGCCTACTTGAGCTTGGTCCACGTCCTGAAGTCGCCCAGCAGGCACGCAAAATATTGCAGGCGTGCGAGATGAACGAAGCCGACGAACACACGCTGCAATACGACGAGCACAATCCGTTTACGCTCTGTGCTATCACGTATAGACCAATCTACCGCGGAAAACCGGAGGAAAAGTGTTCCCTTTGTTCGGCCTCCTACCAACCGCTTTATAAAGGTGTTACGTGCGTCGTGTGTAAGGTAGCCGAGGTGGGCAAAGATGTCATAGGGTTGCGTATAAGTGCGTCACAGTTTAAGTAATAATAGGGCAACTGAATGGTGTGCCGATACAATGATTACGTTAAATACAAATAAGTAATTTTTTCCATTTGCCCTTGCCGTGAAGGTATCGATAATTAGCCACTGTTTCATGGTCAGGCAGGTTAATAGTTTTTTATACACTGATTATTAGAATGTATTGTACTTCAACCGATTAATCGAAGATGATAATGATACACCAATGGCTAAAATATATTGAATCATATTCCATCCAGCCCTAGTTGCGTCGCTTACTCTGCGATTAATAATGGATGCTGCAATAGTGAGCAACAGTATTTCATGGATTCTACTAGGTACATGTTCAGGACTACATACAATAAATAGTATCATAACATACAGATTTTTATTCCTTTTTGGCGCGAACTAGATGATGGAATGAATCGCAATAGGTCCCTTATCTATCATTCTATTCCATTTTTTCTATATGAGTCCACAATACCACTTTATTTGGTATATGTTGAATGCAGGTGTATTAACTAAACCCATTTAACAAAAACTAAAATATTTCATGACTTTAGAAGACGCCAAGTCGAAACAATCCTGGTATTTTTTTACCTGTAGATGGCTTTCGATCGTTTCACGAATAGACCAGGTCCTGAATTCTTTAACTTTTGCACTTTATCTTATCTGTCAGTCAGTTCAATTTCATCGTTTTGTATTCCACGTTTCCCGCCCATTGTCGTGTGTCAACGAATGTTTTGTTTAATTTTTTTGTTGACAGTAATTGCCTGTGCATCACGGAACGTTCCTCTTAATATTTGTTAAGGTCTGGAAAGATGATACCAGCCGTTAAATTCATATCGCGGGATCATCTTTCCCTTGAATTGCCTTGCCTGGGGCTGGGTACCTACAAGCTAAGTGGCGCAGAGGGAAAGGAGGCTATTAAAATGGCAATTGATTTGGGTTATCGATTGTTCGATACAGCGGCTGTGTATGGAAATGAACATGCGGTTGGTGAAGCCATCTCTGAAAAACTTCGTAAATGCAGTGACTTATGCCGTGAGGATTTTTTTATAGTTTCTAAACTATCCGGAACATACCATCGGAAGGATCTGGTAGAAAAGTGTTGTCGCATGTCACTCGAACGGTTAGGTTTGGATTATGTTGATATGTACTTGATGCATACACCTGTAGCTCTGTTTGACTCTGGTGAAGCAATTTCTTCCGGTAAACCGAACGGAGCGGTATTCGACGACAGTATAGATCCCATCGAAGCTTGGAGTGGCCTAGAGAAATGTGTCGAAGAAGGAATTAGCCGGTCAATCGGCGTGTCCAACTTCAACGAAACTCAATTAAAAGGCCTAATCCAGGACGGATGTATAATGCCAGCGGTCAACCAAATTGAATGCTCCGTGGGGTTTAATCAAGCAGCTTTGCTCAAATTTTGCCGCGATGAGCGTATTCTTGTTATGGGATACACGCCGTTAGGAAAGAAGAAACTTTCTTTCATGGAGGATGACCGTCTGAAGAATATTGCCTTTTCAACCAACAAAACACCTGCTCAAATAGCACTGAGATATTTGGTAAGTGTGAAATCCCAAGGATCTGTAATCTGACCATCTTTGATTTATAGTAACTGATCCCGGAAACTTTCTCTCTATATTTGGGACAGGTGCAGAAAGAAGTCATACCTTTACCGAAATCCGGCAACAGCAAAAGACAGCACGAAAACGCAGATATTTTCAATTTTAAGCTCACTGAGGAACAACTACAAGATTTAGAGGCTATGGGAAGTAATGACCGAGCATGCAGAATGATGTTTTTGAGTGGTGCTAAACATTTCCCATTTTAAAAGAAATATCTTTGGTTGCTACCAGATTCTCCTAAATTTTCGACTGCTTCGTGAAATAAAAAATATTACGAAGAAGTTTATAGACTGGGACGAGTCAACAAAGTTGTCAATTAATTTATGTTTTTATGTATGTACAATTCCAATGTGATTGGAATTACAACATTATATTAAATCTAGCAAAGAGGAATACAGGTACGTCAAATCGACCGTCATTCACAATTATAATCTTTATGTTTAATTTATTTTTTGCCAGCGTCTACTAAACTTCCACCAAAATGTTTCTTGGGTTTCTTCATTAATAAACACCTCAGTTTGACATCCCGACTGAAGTAGCGCAGTAGCGAAGCGAGCTCGCATTGCAACCAATCCCGAAGTGAGTTTGTTGACATTCCATCTCATCGCTAAATAATTATATTTTAATCATCCTTCTCATTTCGAATATGATCATTGTGTTTACTAAAATCTGTCCCGTGTTCCCTGTCCAAAGCAGTGAGTGTTAGTTGATCACGATCCTTTGTTCGTTGAAGCTAGTTGAAATGTGGGATTTATTGATCAGAAGCGTATTGCCCGGTGCTGTAAGACCTGCTTGTTGAATGGCATAGCACTTTACGGATAAAAGTTGGGTTTCTTCTTCCGGTGGAAACAATTGGCCCACATTCCTTATATGTACATATATGGAGTTTAGTGCATTTGTTAGATGAACCAACGTTGCCGTTCGTCAGCTGATAACGCTTTAGGCTTGTTCAATAGCATTATTTCCAGAACAGCTGTTCTGTAATGAGGACATAGACTTTTGTTTCCCTTCCGTAGTTCGGTGACTCATCGCTAAATTGTCCAACTGATAAGCTGCTCATCGATTTATTCAATCCGTTCAATCAGCCGGTCATTAGTGATTAGAATGATTGCTCAAAATAATATCCGCAGTACGAACAATGACCCGGTAGAGTCCTCCGAATCATCCCCAATAACGGGGGCAACGAATGGAGTAGCACCTTTGCGCCTGTTTCGACAGTTTGGAAGCCTGTTTTCATCCCCTCCCACAGCGAACGATCCGGCTGGGTATGTTGAGTTCGGCAGCATTTCCGACCCAGCTGCCAGTTCAGGGCGCACGCTGGGTACCTTTGCTGGTGTTTTCTGCCCGGTAGCCCTGTCCATGTTCAGTGCTCTGGTTTTCATTCGAGTTGGTAAGCAATTGTTGAATAGTAGAAATGGCATCCTTAGTTTAATATAATGTTCCATTTCCTTTGTTCCACTGTAGGTTTCATCGTAGGCAACGCTGGCCTGTATGTTACATTGCTGCAGTTTATTATCGCTTACGTCATACTGCTGTTCACTGTCTCCTCCGTATGTGCGATTTCAACGAATGGTGCCGTCGAAGGCGGTGGTGTCTACTGTACGTAAACGCCCACGCGACTGCTTCATATTTCTGCGACCTCATAGTTCGATTACATCATTTTGTTCTTCTTCTAGTTATGATAAGCCGCACACTAGGTCCTGAATTCGGAGGTTCCATCGGTACACTATTTTTCCTTGCCAATGTGGTAGGCTGCGGCCTAGCGATATCAGGATGCGCTGAGGGCATCATACAAAATTTTGGGCCCACCGATGGCAGCGACACTGGATCGATCCCGGACGGTCGCTGGTGGCGTTTCCTGTACTGCAGCTCCATCAACACGCTCATGCTAGTAGTGGTGCTTATCGGGGCGGAAATGTTCGCCAAAACATCCATGATGATCCTGGGATTAGTGGTAGTTTGTCTGCTTTCCACCTACATTAGTTTCCTCACCCAGGGGAAAATGGAAGTCAACATTCCTCATGAGAATAGTTTGGTAAATTTCACCACTGCTACTTATACCGGCCTGCAAGCAGATACACTGTGGGCCAACCTACACACCAACTACACCAAGGATTACACGTCAAATGGCAACCAGGTTAACTTTGCCGTAGTGTTCGGTGTACTGTTTTCCGGTGTCACGGGGATCATGGCCGGTGCGAACATGTCTGGTGAGCTGAAAAATCCATCGAAAAGCATTCCTGCCGGCACCCTGTCGGCCGTGCTCTTCACATTCCTATGCTATATGGCATTGTCGATACTGATAGCGGCCACCACTACGGGCACGTTATTGCAGAACAATTTTCTTTTTCTCGGACCAATCAACTTGTGGCCAACGTTTGTGACTATCGGCATTTTGACGGCAACATTCTCTACCGGGTTAAGCAATCTGATCGGCGCCAGTCGTGTCATGGAGGCACTGGCGAAGGATCGCGTGTTCGGTCCGCTGATGAACTTTGTCGTGAAGGGCACGTACAAGAGCAACCCGATTGCAGCGGTCATCGCCAGCTGGATGCTTGTGGAAACGATCTTGTTGATCGGTTCGCTCAATACCATTGCACAGATCAATTCGGTTTTGTTTATGCTAGCCTATATGGCGACGAATTTGGCTTGCCTTGGGATCGAGATAACAGGAGCGCCGAACTTCCGCCCAACTTATAAGTACTTTACCTGGCATACAGCGTTCGTCGGGCTACTCGGAACTGCTATTATGATGTTCGTGATCAACTCTATCTACGCTTTGTCCAGTATCATTCTGTGTTTGCTGCTCGTGATAGCCCTGCATCTGTTCTCACCTGCATCGCAGGGTGCACAGTGGGGCTCGATTTCACAAGCGCTGATGTTTCATCAGGTGCGCAAGTATTTGCTAATGCTGGACTCGCGGAAAGACCACGTAAAATTCTGGCGCCCGCAGATGCTGTTGCTTGTATCCAGCCCACGGTCCTGCTGCCCGTTGATTCATTTCGTAAATGACATGAAGAAAGGTGGTCTCTACGTGATTGGCCATGTTAAGGTGGGTGAGTTTGTCGACACCGATTCTTCGCACGATCCTACGATTGAAGAATATACGCAGTGGCTCTCGCTGGTGGACCACATGAAGGTGAAGGCATTTGTCGAATTAACCTTATCTAGAAGTATTCGTGAAGGCATACAACACCTCATACGAATCTCCGGAATGGGCGCAATGAAACCGAACACCACCATCCTTGGTTTCTACGACGAGGAGCAATCGAGGGATTTCTTCGAGTAGTGAGTATTCGTATGACGTTCAAAAATGTACCTTATGAACTGTTACTACAATATTGCTACTTTGCAGCGACAACTCACCATACAAGACGACCGAGTTCGATGGTAACGGGATTAAGCTCTTTCCGTATCGCAAGAGTGGCGAATCGAAAGGCCTCGGTGCTGTCGAGTACGTGCGGATCATAGATGATGTGTTGCGCATGAAAAAAAATCTATGTCTATGCCGCCATTTCCATCGACTGGACAAGCAGATGATCGCACGCAACAACCACATTCGCTATATCGATGTATGGCCAGTGAACATTTTCGAGCCCAAAAATGAGGACCCTTTCGATGTCGTGTCGCAGTTTATGATGCAACTAGCTTGTATTATCAACATGCTACCGGTATGGAAAAAACTTGAATTGCGTGTGTTCCTCTGTGAATCGGAGACCGTATCAGAGAATAGGTAAGATTGCTAAAAATATGTTTCGTCAAAAAATAATAATAGCATTTTTATAAACGATTTCAGTGCTACATTCGAACGTCCTGCAGAACATAGACTGGATCAACGTTTGAAGCTGTTGAGAATTTCTGCATCAATTCATAAGGTATCCGATGAAACATATTCTGATTGAGTTAGTTACTAATGCGTATCAATGCGAATACGATCAACTTTACAGATTCCCGAGTGGAACAAGGACATCGATTTTGCAAAACATCGAAATATTCTGAAACAATTTACCGGAAAAAGCGACAGTAATCAAGTGATGGTGGAAGAGAACATTAACCGCTCTAAATTGTATATGCAGAGGTACAATAATGTGCTGACTATTTTTCGAGATTGAGATAAAAAATTTCATGGGCATTTTCCTATTTTATTCACAACCATACAGAATCAATCAAATTATACGCGATAAATCCAACGCGACGGCTGTGACGTTTATGTATCTCCCAACACCCCCGGCAACGCCATCGGTGGACTACACGGAAAAGTGTCAACACTATCTGGATTTACTTACCGAGCTTACGTTTGATCTTCCTCCTACAATACTCGTGCATGGCATTGACGCTGTGACCTCCACTACTCTCTAAGAGACGAACAACAAGGCCTCTTCTGTGGGATCGATTTTTGGTCTACTGCAACAGTGTTGAAAAGTTCTTGTTGGTTGCGTTATGGTCTGAAAGGGCACCGATCTACTAGGTGCTTCAGTGTAGATCACAAATAATGTATGTAAAGCAAAAGCAGAGACATATTTAAAGCAAATACTCTATGTAGATTGACATAGAAAATATCATATCCATCCAGTTGCAAACGCATGCAAAGATCTTAGAACGAAGTAGAGGAAAAATAGTGCTTTGAGTATTTTGCACTTTGAGAAGTGCATGTAAAGGAATTGAATTCTTTCGGCTAATTCTCAATCGTTTTAAACTAATTATTTATCTATCATATAACCGTAGGTTCTGTTTATTCACACGCACCTTCATTTAATTGTTTCTAATTTAGATAGAAAAAAACCAGAGATGTTTTTGCTCTCAGAATATACACAACTTTCCTTTCAACCGAAGTATTATTGGAATAACTAAAATAATTATCACAAACAGTGATCTGTAATATCTACAAAAAACACTTGCAATGATCAACTGAACAATTTAGACAAATAAAAACATGTGTTTATATCAGTAATTTAATACAAAAAGCAGCTTACGCTTTCAGTGTTCCATGCTTCTCTAGACATCAGTTCCTTTTTCCTGTTGTGCGGAGGCACACTGAGCCGATTCGTTAATAGAAATGTTTCTGCTATTGTTCCACTTGACCGGTTGGCAAGTTTGTAATATCTTTGTATTGACGGTTCGTAGCGAGGGAGGTAATTTTTCTGGGTCGACTTCCCGGCGTTCGCATCTTTTCAAGACGAACTGTTCCGCCCGGGCTTTTACGTTGCGCATGTTTTCAAGCAATCTCTTGGACTTTTTTTGCTGCACGAGTTTGGCGCAGTCAACTAGCATAAGAAAACAAGTGAACTCGATATTGGGTCAAGCAGTACAGTGTTACATACCTCGCTGGTGCATTTCCCACATCTGCTCTGTCGTGTAATGACGAAATCTGCACAAAATTCCAAACATGCATTCCGTATGGTCTTTCAATGAGCGGCATGGAGGTTTGTGTGTTGTCTCTGAAAGGATTTGTTCAAGATCTGAAAGTAAACAGAGTGAACATGTCGAAAGAGATCCATGAATCCGTGATCGAACATTGTGGATAAACTGTACCTTTGAATTGTTCAAAGTATTCTGCTTTTGCACGAATGTGTGGTAGTCCTATGTTGTGCTTTCTTATGATACCAGAATCGTTTTGGATTCTTTTGTCGCAATAATCGCAGTAATACTTCCGACCCATCGTTTGCTGCTCGAGCTATGCTGATGCTGGGAAACTCTTGTTTTGTTGAAGAGCTGTAAATCCATGGGAAAGAAAATTCGCCACTGACAGATGCTTTTGTCAGAAGATGCCAGACGTAAACAAAATACACCGACTTGCGATTCATGTGCTCCATCGCTACCAAGAGTTTTATGAAATAAAGTGTTGATGTTAATAGGTGACTTCTATAACTATGGAGCAGGCTGATACAACAATCTATAAAGCAGTTCTAGCCGGAGACGTCGTGATGGAACCAATGGAAATATTGAAGGCAAACAAAAAAGTCATCCTTGGTCCAGGATTACGCATCGAAAATGATGTCGTTCGCGCGAGCAAGTGTGGACAGCTCAAAATGAAGGCTCCGAACACATTTTGGGTGGATGCTTACCAGAAACGATACGTGCCGAATCGAGGAGAACAAGTTATCGGTGTCGTCATAGGAAAGGCTGGAGACATTTTTCGGGTGGATATTGGTAGCAGCGAAACGGCCTGCCTATCATATGTTGCGTTTGAAGGAGCAACAAAAAAGAACCGGCCGGATGTGAATGTGGGTGATATTGTCTATGCCCGCCTACTGATTGCCCATCCCGACGTAGAACCGGAACTTGTGTGCGTTGACTCGCACGGGAAGAAAGGCAAATTGGGCGTATTGCATGACGGATTTTTGCTGGCCTGCAGTTTAAACCTGGTGCGGAAGATGCTGAATCCGAAATGTACATTTCTAAGCCTGCTGGCCAAAGAACTTCCATTCGAGATGGCAGCAGGGATGAATGGACGGATATGGGTTCGTGGGAAAACGTCCAAAGAAACAATAGCTGTAGGAAACGCTATCTTGGCCCTAGAGTACGTGCCCAACGATCGCATCCGGGAACTTTGTGACGATATAGGAGCGTATGCGGCAGGATTCGTAAAATAAACAAAATTTTCCAAACCTCCAAAAGCCTCCGTTTTCAATGCGATTCAACTGCGATTATTTTGAAAATTCTGTTCAATGATGGGGCATTCAAAAAAGGCGACCGTTCTAGACCTTTTGCTTTTCTAAAAGGGAGTTTACATTTGAGCAATATCGCGAAACACGAACAAGGTAATGTCAAATTTGACGTCCATGGTTCAAGTGGCAATTCATTCTTGCTCGCTTTCCCGCTCTTCTGTTACTGTCATACGATTTTCAGGCGCATTTCGTGTTTACACGCGGAGTTCATCGTAAATTTTCGGTGAAATCAGCGTGCTGTTTTTGCAGAAAAAGCATCCGAAGAAGTCATTATAATGGATCGAGAACGTTTCCTAAATATGGCATACAAGTGGGGAGCTCATTTGGAACTTAGATATAATATATCTTGTAGTTCTAATAATAATGAAGTACGCACAGAAGAAGTAGAGTTTACATAGCGGTTTCACTCACACAACGACGAACTATCCCTAACACAACGAAAGAATGTCGCAATCAGAGCATGCGGCTTGTGTCAGTTGTCTACAGCTGAGCGTTGTGATGTATAGAAGTGTTTTTTGTATAGGACCGATGGCTAAAAGTGACGGTTCAAACCATTAAAACATTCCACCATTTACCTCCAGCGAAATTCTCAGTGCGGGATTGTTGCCCATACCGTTCGTTGCAAAAGCAACAGGAGATAAATATATCTGGTGTTTCACAGGAACCGAAATGAGTGAACCGGTCCCATTGAATGGTATTTGCGGTATGGCTAAAGATGATCGATTCTTCCGATGGTCTTCGTTATTTAAGCAAATCTGAATCTGTTGTTTATTTTTTTTTCAGAGCCAAGCGCAGCAGCGCAGCGTACGGTGGAGGAAATAGAAATTCCCGTCCCATGGGGCACCGTTGCAGGTAATTCTAAATTGTGGTATGCAGAATCATATCTCGCACGATCAAAGTCCATACTGAGTTAGCGATTTCACGCTTGACGTCATCATTTAGAAGCAACGTCATGTTCGCAGCGTATGATCAGCTTGCGTTATCTGGAGACAGCATCACGCAAATGTTGCCCATGATGGCACAACGTGATAAAGGCTCTTCCAATCTGGTTAACATTGTTCAATGAACCAAACGGATGTTGGAATAGGTCAAATAGGTTTAACCGAGCTGTGTTATAATGAGTTGATTTGCATCACTAATTATCTAATCCGTCCGCCGTAATGATGGCACGGTCAATGTTGCCACACTACTATTCTACGTAGGGTGTATAGGTAGCAGGATTTTATTGTGTTTGTAAACGTAGGTTAAATTGATTAGTTTTCATTCTTCATTGAATATTGGAATTAAAACCGGAACTAAAGGAATACCGTGAGATATCGACTGTATTGAAACCATGTATGATTACAGCGAATCTTTATTACCTCAATGTGGAATACAACTATTTTTCATGGTTTTTTCTCCGATTGCAGGTAAATGGTGGGGATCCCGCGTACAACAACCCTTATTAGCCATACATGGTTGGCAAGATAATGCTGGAACATTCGATCGGCTCTGCCCGCTGCTACCACCGGAAGTACCCATACTGGCTATTGATCTCCCTGGCCATGGAAAATCGTCCCACTATCCGAAGGGGATGCACTACTTTATCTTCTGGGACGGGATTACGCTTATTCGACGTATCGTAAAATATTTCGGATGGACAAACATTTCGCTTCTGGGTCATTCGCTTGGTGGTGCTCTAAGCTTCATGTATGCAGCCAGCTTTCCCGAGGAGGTTGACCGATTTATCAGTATTGATATTGCTGGACCGACTGTGCGAGATATCCACAAGACCGCTGGTGTTACTGGCGACTCTATTGATAAGTTTTTACACTACGAAACATTGCCGGAATCCAAAATGCCCTGTTACGGGTACGAAGAAATGATTGAGTTAGTTCTGGCCGCGTACGATGGGTCGGTGGATTACGACTCCGTGGAAGTGCTGATGCGCCGGGGCATGGCATTGGCCCCGGCAAGTTTCAACAAGGATGGTTACCATTTTGCTAGAGATCTTCGGCTGAAGGTGGCGTTATTGGGTATGTTCTCGCTGGAACAGGTCCTTGGGTATGCCGAGCGTATCAAATGTAGGGTACTAAATATTCGTGGAAAACCTGGGATGAACTTTGATAATCCAGAAGTGTACGCAAAGGTGTTGGATGTTCTGGGCAAGAACGCATCAAAAGTTGTATATTATGAAATACCAGGAACACATCATCTTCATCTTGTTACCCCTGATAGAGTATCCAAGCAAATCGGCGAATTTTTGCTGGAAAAATGAATGCGGTGAAATTGACTAACTGATGCTGCTACAGTAGTGACTATGTGGCTAGCTAGGTATATTGTTAAAACATGCACAGATTGCATTCCTTTCACAGTACTTTTCTTTCGTAGTACCAACCATATAGGCAGGGGCGAACGAACAACTCTTGCTTAGTGTAGTTGAGACAATTTCGTAGAATCTATTATCATATTCCAGCGAAGAATGCTGTTTAATCATTTAAGTGGGGTTAATTCAATTTAGTTGAATGTAGTTGTGATATCAGTATAGGGATGAGGATTTAAAAAGAGTGAAGATCAAACATGCTATGATACAGGTTTTACAATGTTACATAAAGCAATGGTGCGATTTACAGGAAAGTTAGTCGGCGTAATAAATGTTGGAAACAAACTTTCCGCAAAAACTTATGTGCACAAACACGATGCTGTTTCAATTTCATGATCTTGATTATCTGGCTATACATTCCATTCAAACGTATGTTGGGCCGTATGCTTTTTTGGTGCTGCATGGAACGAGCGCAGTTTCCTTTAGATAGTTCCCAATTGCCTTTTGTAGAATTGTTTCCAACGGGCTGAAGGTAGCGCGTGACCGTAGTCGAGCTTTGGACACCTCTAGTGATTTTAACAGTTCATAGTTTCTCCGTCTAGCAGCTTCCAACGAAATATCAGATGTTGCCTGTTTCTTGGTCCCAACTTTGTCAATCATCGTTGTACCCAAATCAAGCGTTTCTTCTGTGTTAGAACTACGGGAAAAATTATACAAATACGATTCGATAGAATTAGCAGAGTGCTGGACCAAACGAACACAAACACCTCTTACATTGTTTTAAGGTTTTCTTCAAGTTCAAACTCTAGTGCTGCATATTTATCATTTAAATCCGAAACATAATCTATTTCCTGTGTCATTTTGGCAAAAATGTCCAATACTGTTACTTTGTTTGATTACGCGTGTTGTTATAGCAACGAAGTAGCCATCAGGGTGTTGGTCCCTGGAAAAGAGTCGTCATACGTCAAATATTTCAAACACGAGCAGAACGAGGAAACAAGGGTGCATCTTATTGTCCAAGGAGCACTACTACGGATTATAACAGCTTTATGAATAGCCCAAAACATTGTGGTGAAACATATGTTGCACAGGGACAATAGGGATTTCATCGAATAATTTGCATGGCCTAAACTTAAATTTGATAGATAAAAGTTTAACAAAAGCGAGGGAGTTGAAAACTCCTATGGAAAAAAATAATGAATATTAATTGTATTGTTGTATGAAGTTTTTTTTTTTGGTACAATGGGTACAATTTAGAGAAGGTGAATCTTCGGCTTTTTGTTTATTCAAATTCTTCCCATAGAGTCAACCTTTCTACACTTCCCCTAGTTGCCAAGACGATCGTTTTAAAAACTAGACCGCATGTGCTAACAAGCATAGACTGAGATATTTTGTTTCAGATTCTATTTAACTTTGTCTGCAGCAACGGATTTTGCAAATGTCTTGCCTGGGTTCGCTAAACATTTAGATTCCGTACAGTTATTTGAATAGCCCGATTTTAACACGTTCATAATAACGCCTAATTCCACGAATCTATTTCATGCCGTCATTGTTGTTCGGTAAATATACGTACATGATATGCCCGTACTCGGCGTTTTTATGTAATACAATTCGCAAGATCGCTGTGGAATAGTGATACCATGTAGGTACTCAACGTATCTAGTTCACATAAAGAAAGTCAATAAGCAGAATCATATTTCATTTCAAACACGAATGTATATTTTATTAAATAAAATGGTAAAAGGATTGTTTTGGTTGATATTATATTTTATAATTTCATCTGCTGCGGGTTTTGTGTCCTTTGCAAGTAAGCTGCAGATTTAGAAATAGGCTTCACCTATTTTGATTACACTTTTTGCTGTTGCAGGGTAAAAACACTACCATTATGTAGCATATTGCCGACGATATGCAGGTATCGGTAAGAAAGCTAAACACACTCCTTTTTAAAAGGTACTGTGAGGGGTGCGGGGAGAAGAAACATGTCTACAGTTTGTTCTGAAACGAGTTGGTGGAGGCTGTAAGCAAACTAAAACCATAGAAAGTAAACACTGTCACATCCGACGTCAGTCTCAGCGTGGAACAACCGGAGGCCCATAACTGCTAGTCTCAAATCCTCCTTTTATACACGTCATCTATGCGAGTGTTTTAAACTTCCAAACGCTTGCAGGTATCAACTGCTCTCTTTTATCAATACATCCCACCGCTATGATCGTCCATCTGCCAAGGCGGAAGGGTGGGTGAGGGGGAAAGTGAAAAGATTGTCCCTAACGCATCCGTCGCCGCACCGTGTGGCAAAACCGTGTGGATGGAGCCCGTTGGAAGAACCAACGTTCTGTGTGTGTTTTTTGATTGTTTTTCCTCTCCTCGCAAGATGGATGTCATTGGTCGACGTCTTTACCATTGTTGGTGCGAGTGTGCTTAAGGAATTCGTGTGTATGGGAAGGGGTGTTGCTAGTTTTCGTTTGATTTGCCTCGCTTCTGCGAGCCAGTTTGAATTCATGCTATTCCCAATATTTCCTGAACTGCTGCTGATAATGGTGTGGAAAGCGTTTGTATAAATTTAAAATATACCATGCGGCCGGTTTCATTCGTAAGCCGTTACCAATTTGGATAGTATCGGAGCACCGTGTGACAAGGCAGCGCAGCCCTCAGTAGCGACAGAAGCAGCAATAGGCACGGTTGGTTCAGTGCATATGGCGACATCTATCCTTGCATTGCATTACGTGGACATTTTGATGCATGATTCAGTGGAATATTTTCCAATATTCGATGTGATTAGCGTGGCGGACTAGTAGTGGGAGTTAGTGAATGAAGATGGAGTGTCACACGTGATGTGGTTCCTTTTTTCCCCATAGAATCCGAATTACTTAAGCCAACCGTACGCAAACTTTGCTCCAAGAAAGAGTTTGTTCGTTTGGCTCGAGTTATGCGGGTTCTTATTATCACCTTAATCTCATTGCACCTGTAATGTTTAGGAAGTTAATTGTTACTTATTATCGGAATTTTGGAGCGACTATGAAACATTGCTGTTGTGTCAGAAAAGATTAGAAGAAGAAAGGGAGGCAGGAAGTCTGCTTAATTTATCAAAATTTACTCAAACAGAAGAATGGTTCTCTTTCGAAAGCGGGCAAAGCTTTCGATGATGCATGTGTAGCAAAGTTGTTTGACTGTATAAATTGCAACCTATTGAATTAAAACTACGAGTTCAGGCTTGTTGAACTTAAATTTCTATTCTTCGAATTTTTTGAAAACAAAAAATTCTTGTAGATTTTTTAATTCATAAATAGCTTTTACTTGAACTATGTGAGTTTAACAGAAATAATGTTTCTGGATTCCGTAATGCGGCCCAAGTTCGGTGTGCAATTAAAGCAGAACACGTCCCAGAACAATTCGAATATCTCTTTATCTGAAAACCGGTGCCAACTTCCGGCAAACTGAGTGAAAAAAAGAAATTGTCCGGATATTTGCATGTGGCAGCATACAGTATAATGCGGGTTTATTGTGTAGGAAAAGGTGCGAACGACTTTTGCATACGTAGCAATGTTATTCACAACACGCACGTGCGAAACTGCACCGTGAGGATGTGTGTATAAAGTGTTAGTAACTTTCAACTACGGATTGCGTTACGTCGCATATCGGAAATGCATTAATTACCTTTGCCTGTAGCAAGGCATGAACCGCTGCAAGAATTGAAAGTAACGAAGTCTAGGCGAACAACCATTCTTGCAGGGAGTACTTGCATTTGAATTTGGCGTTTTGCAGTACCGCAATGGAAAAGTATTGCAATAGTTCGGTGAGACAGAAGCATGTTTTTCAAAACCGTAGCACAAGGGAATGCTTCATAAACCAGATGGAATAACAGAAGGACATGCTTTTATTGATGAATAAAGTATTCAAATTCATTCTTTCATTTTTGGCATTCTTCTGCCATTTCCTTTCACAAAATTCAAATAAAAGTATTAACTGGGTTTTCCTAAAAGAAGCCGTTAGTATGTAATCCCTTGGTTTGTTTTGGTTAGTTTTATATTCTGCGGCTTATGTTACCTTTGCTCGAAGCTCCAATCTACTGGAACGGATTCCAGTTGAGCTGCTGCACAGCGCTGCGGGACACCCAAAGTCGTCCGCTAAAGCCAAGAACATACCACATTCTATTCGAGAAAGTTTCGTAAGTGTGTTTGTCATTTGTCGTTTGGATGCTCGGAAACTGGCTGGCCCGTAGTTGCTTCTATCGTTTTCTAATAAGGAAAGTTTCCTTTCTTTCACTGGAACCGCTGAGGAGACTGGAAGCAATTTCTGCGAGAGAAAACAAGACAAACGCAGACGTGGAAACGCGGAAGCGAACTGACGAACTTTTTGTTGAAGTTGATTTTTTTCTTCTGTTTGCCATACCAGGTCTTCTGCATCGCTTCACTCGTTTGTCCGCCAAATTCGAAGGTATTTGGGATGACAGATACGTGGCTGCTTGGGCACTAGTCGTTTTCCACCAGCACCAGAAAGCGGAGCCGAAAACGTGAAAAGAGCTTCGCAAAGAAAATCTTATCGAATCTACATGGGACCACATGTGATCTCCGCCGTTACACTGCAAACGACATAAATGTTATCGTTACCGTCATCATCATTATGGGGCGGCATTAAACAGCAATCATCGCCCAAGAGGCTCGCCATCGGGGCGAAGATGGCGAGCGGATCGGAACGGCACGTCGCAGGCGGCAGATGGGGTCGCTCGGCGAACGGGCGGTTTTCTTTTGGGGGAAAACTTTTTCACACGTATGACGGTGACAATTTATCGAAATGCGTGTTTTGTGCTGCAACTGACCGGTGGACCGAACGGAGTGTACATAAGGTGGTGCCGGTCAATGGCACACCGGGCACGCCGTGGGTTGACGACACGTTCGGGATCAGATACACGGTGAAGTTTTCAAAATCTCATAATCGACCATATGGGCCGTGTAGATGGGTCTTAGATTGCTGGGGAACGATTTGGGGCGAAAGTCATAAGATTGATGAACGGTTCAAAGTAAGAGTGTATCCCCTTGCGATTTACCGAATGGCGGGAATGTTGAAAAATGATGCCAACCAGGTTTCATTACGTAAAAGCGAGATTTTTTTTCCATATTATAATCATCGTCTGGCTGATCTGTACAGGGTCCAAAGGCATAGGTTGTTTATAACATTGTACGTTTGAGAAATCGATGTTTTATGGCTCACCCGAGTAGTATTTGCTTTTTTGTAAATCCCGTTTCAACACAACAGTAACATAAGATTAATGTTAATTTATTTGAATGAATGTGGCATGATGAGATTCAAAAATAAATGTACTGCAACTGTGTTATTAAGCACCCATCAATACCAATATCGTTCCATCGGTAAATGGAAAAAAGAGTGTGTGTGGTAAAGAGGAGGTCCGTGGAAATGGTCCGTGGCGAGAGTGTTATTCTATTGGCAGTGGGTTTGGGCACAGTTGTGTGGAACAGAATTCGCAGAGCGAGCGCATATTCCAATATGCCACGGCAGTTCGGCAGGAAAAAAGAAACCAAGCACGATGTTCCATTGCAGAACAGACGTTTGAACAAGTGAAGTGAGATCCAATTATATTTAAATTATATTAAGCTGTATATCATAATCGTGCGCTGCTGTTGCTGCTGCTCCTCGGGGTCATCCATACTGTTTTGGAGCTGGAACCGTACACCGCTGCCGCCGCCATCATTCGTGAGGATTCTGTTGAAGGGGGAATATAGTATGAGCCGGAACAAAAAAGGCGGGAGAAGAGTATGTTGAAGGAAGGACGTTGTAAAATTTCGCGAATGTTACGAGTTCACCAGTTTAGTATTTGGTTATGGTTGCGATAGCGATGCGTCTTTTTTCTAACAGATTCCGTTCCCGATATTGCCCGAAAGAGTGCCTTCCGTACATTGGTCCTTGGGCGGCTGCCGTCGGAGCCCCAAAAAAGTCCCGATTTTGTGCAAATGTGCACATATGTGACAAGCTCGGATTTGAATTTTTCGGGGGCCTCGCAGCCTTTTTCCTTCGCAGAAGCAGCCAACCTTTCTTCTCGGTGGTATATCACACCGACGGTACCCATTGACGGCAACGGTGACACAATGGTATCATAACAGATATTTATGCGCTGATAAATCGCTTTTGTATGGTGCGGAAAAGCCATTTAAGCCGTTTTATTTGATTCATTCCTACGGCGTTGGTGTGCATGTGTGCCGGAGCACATGCCGAAAGGTGGCATTATTTACGACGCCACTTCACCGACACGGACGTTAAGGTGCTAAGTATAATAGGATGTTTGCAAAGATGGAAATTTCAATCGCCGGCTTCCTTGGGAACGTTTAATTGTGTTGACACTTTCGGATTTTCTTACCCAGGTATTGAATTTTCTTCAAGATATGGAAATAGTGTGTTGAATGCTTAAAAACGGTGAAACAGGTACAATATCATTTCTTTTCATCATAATTCATGTTTCATTAAGTAAAAGATATAATACTACTACTAGTACGCAAGCAGTAGATATTAGGAAAATGTAAATTGAATGTATTCCATTCGAATGAATACGGTATTTGAAAGCAGGTCCACGGCAGCTAATGAAACTAATCATTAACCTACTTAAATCCGTATCAATAATATGAATTGTTTAACATATCCTAACAAAAGCCGAATCTTTTCATTTCTGGTTTCTTGGTTGCGCATTTACACTAATTTGAGTTCGTTTGTCACAGGAACATGATTTTAATTACCTCCTAGTATTCCGGTGTGGTGTAAATTTGTTCCCTGCGGGTTCCTATGGCAGGTACACTTCGTGGTATTGGTTGCAATGACCATGTTAAAATTTATATGTTCTGTCGTTTTTCATTCATCTGTAAACAGTACGCCGTACGCCGTACGTGGTTTTTGGAAATACTTCTATAGGAAATGATAATGAACGACGAAAAAAGGCGATGACTTTGTATGCAAGCGACCACAGAACCGCTCCAACCCACCACCCTTCGGCAGAGAAGGAGGTTCTCCGTCCTTGCGTGCCGGTGCAAAATTTCAGTCGTCTGACAAAACTACGGCACAGATAACGTACGTAACTCATTAGATGTATATGAGAGTGATCGGGTGGAAGTGACAGAACAGTGGAAATGGACAAGGCTTCGTGCCTGCTGCGACTTCCGTGTTTGCATTTCATTGAAGGTATCGCTATACCGGTTGCAGTTGATTCTAGTAGGAACATCCGGGATTTTAATTCCATGGACGTCTGTACCACGCTGCATGAAATCGGTATGCGTGCTATCAACCCGGCGCTATAACCCAAGTACCAATGAATGTTCGTGTTGGTCTACATATTAAATTCTCCCAGGACGCAGCCCAACACTTGACACAGCACGAGCAGCAGGGACGTTCGAAGCCATCAATGTTTCGGCAAAGTGCAGTGAAACGATTGGCCATTCATCATAACCTCACTAAAAACGTTTGCTGCAGTTACTGACGGTCGGTTCCTATTCACATCCACAGGAGGCTCCTCTAGCTGGTGCCAGCTTTTGAAGGGCCCCCTGCTGTAATTACTCCATCGTCCTGACGCTTTCGACTCACAGGTTCGTTGCACGGTGCTGGACCCCCGGAGTGGATGTTGGAGACATTCCAATATCCTGTGCTTGCTGGCATCTATCTTCCCTGTCGTGCAGTGGCTTCCAATTCACTTTTCACTAGCATTCCGGATTGTCTGTGCCCAGCTGAGCTTGGCACATATCAAAACATCAACTCTACTGATGTTTGTTCAGCAAAAATTAAGTTTGCCAGGTAAAACGGACCGCCACTCCGGTTCGAAAGCTTCGTATATGACGGTTTTGGTATGTGCTTGTATAAGTGATTAGTTTATGACCCTCCTTCGCAAGTCAGAACATTCTCTTCACTTTATGGGAGTATTTATATTCGGTACGAATTAGCCTGACATCTTAGTCCAGCTCCCAAATTTTCAGTGACTTTTTTGTGAAATGCGCATCTTTTAAAATAAGTAGTGTTAATTAATTATTGCAAACTCGTCCAACTGGCCAATGCTCGTTGAAGGATGTCACAGGCCAGATGTCTATAGCTGAGATGAGAACTCATAAGGTCGGTCAAGTGTTGGTTTGGTGACTTTACGCCCTGCACCACGGTACCCTTTATAAGGTATGTACTTGATACGGTACCTACTTATCGTTATTTATTTGACTTGGACATCAACTGGGGACAAGGTGGCTTGAAAAAAAAAATTATCCTACAATACATAGCAAAATAGTTAATCCGAATCCGATGTTTCGTTCTAGCCCTCTCCCCCGTCGTTTCGGATGCATAACCAATATTCCACGAGGGTTAATTAGCGAAATTAAATATTATTTATGGTGTAAATAGCATCTCCCCGCTAACCATTTACAACACATTGTGGTTGCGTACATCGACTCCACGCTTTCTACGGCTCTTTGAACCTCGTTATCGTTACAGGTGCGTGTATGTGGTAAATATATTAATCGTAAGCCCCCTACACAAATCCCCTACGCAGCCTCCAAAAGGCGTTCGCGACAAAAAAGGATGTTGCTGGTAACTGCCCGAAATAGGCACACACGAGATTAGGCTCCACCAGTGGCGGAGGGCGAAGGATTTTGTTTGAATAATCGTTATTTTCCGCAAAAAACGTGCTGCTAAAATTTGGTCCTCCTGTAGGCAACTGCAACACACGGGCAATCAATAATAGTATTAAATAATTAATATGTTGGTTAACCCATAACGCATGTGAGTGTGGGGCTGTCGTGTTTAGCGCCGTGCAAAGAAACTGGTATTATTAATTAGAGGAGCTTTTACAATCAATTTGTTACAGTACGCTGCACGTATGCATATTGTATACCGATTGAATGATATAGTTCTATTGATTGAAGAGACGTGTGCGTCGAAATGATTGGTATCGATCGTATCGTATCGATAGTTTTTGAGATTGAAGGGAAAATTTAAAAAATGGTAATTAAACCCATTATCCGTAAATTATACGTTACAAATACTGTTTTATCAAATCTTTCAATTTCAAAACCATCTCGATGCTTTACAACAGTTTTTCGCAAAATTGTACATGTTTGAAATATGCCGTTTGCTTCTTTTTCTTTTGATTCTTTGTTGATTTGTTTCTTTTAGTGATTCGATTGTAATAGAAGTATAATAAAAATTGAAGTTCTTTCCTTTTGTACACTCTCTCGAACCCACTTTGTCTCGCACTATGTTAATCGCCATTCGAGCCAATGCTTTGTTGCCAATTTTTTTATTTTTTTTTTTTTTTTTTTTTTTTTTTATTTTTTTATAGAGGCTTTGGGCCATTCGGCTAACATTCACCTCTTTACTTTACTTCATATTTCGTTGTATATTTTTATGTCTTTCAAAAATTTAAGCACGTTTTTTTCGCTTTCTTCGTTGTTCGCTAGGA
>JAOEFI010000004.1:36560627-36603704 GCA_034621735.1 Anopheles plumbeus | reverse complement strand
GGGACTCGTGCAGCGTATAGGAAAAAAAAGTATGTCGAGCTCAATGAGTATTTTTCCTCCTTTCACCAGGAGATACCTTCCAGGTAAAGGGTCTTACCGTGGCATGATCGGAAATGGACGCTTCAAATTATTTCTCTTAGTCTTACGTCGATGGCTTCGGGTCACTGTTATCTTGAGAACCGTTGCAAAGGCTTCGACATTACTAACACTTGATCGATCGACTTTCTATTGTCGATAGTCCTCGATAACTCGTCAAACTTTAATCTTGGCGATAACCATGATGGTGATGAACCGAATACAGTTCATGGTATTCATTTATTTGAAAGGCAGGGCTTCATAAATTCACCGTCTTAAATAAATCTTAAAAGTAGTAAGATCATGCAGGTTAGAAGTGGTGTAATTTAAGCATATTAAATATTAATAGGATTCGGTACTAAAGATGGCATCTATTGATTGTATGAGAAGCTATTTGCGTTATTAGAAATAACTGCTGTTCTGTTACGTGCAAATGTAACCTCCCTGTTGCCAGCAGACGGACACTTGAAGCAGTTAGTTCGAGTGGCGGGGCAAAGTTTCTTGAGTTTAAACGATAACCGACTTTTGACCGCATGGTTTTAAAAGCTATTATTTAATCACACTTGAGCACCGGAGAAAATGTGAGTATAAAAGCATCTTCCAGTCGCTTCGATTGGCATCAGTTGAAGCAGTTACAAACGAAGAGAAGCGATGAAAATTGCAGTGATCGCGATTGCCTGCCTGGTGGCCACGGTTGCCAGCGCACCGACCCAGCGTGCACTTCAAGATGACTTCGACGACTTCGTTGCACTGCTTCCTGTGGACGATCTGGTGAACTTGGCCTTCCGCTACTTGCTGACCGATAAGGAAGTACAGGCCGCCTTAGTTTATCTGCAGGGGAACGAATTCGCCGCAGTTTGGAATCAGTTCTTTGCCCTGTCGGAGGTACGCGACCTTCTAGACTATCTCGAGGAGGCCGGCGTCCCGGCGTACGATTCGTTAAATGTTGTGGCGGAATTCCTTGGCCTGACACCACTGAAGCCAACTGCCAAAAATCGTGAGTATCGAACATCGAACCCGTGAGGAACCCATTTATGCTTGACACAAGTTCGTATCGATTGGCCGGTGATCCATGCAGTGCGAACTGGAGGACTGAACGGCCTGCTAGAAGAAGCGCTGGCTCTGTTGCCGCACGAGGAACTAGAGGCCCTGTTCGAAGAGAAACTGAAGACCAGCCCCGAATTCAAGGCTCTTTTCGAGAAACTGCAGAGCTTCGAATACAAGCAGCTGGTCGACTTGTTCGAGGTAAGTCGGAGAACAAGGATAGAGCCTTCTAGCATAGCTACTAAGAGCAGCAACAAGTAAACAATTTAATTACTATCACGATATAGAACTCTACCGAAGTCCAGGCTCTGGTACAGAAGCTGCGCGACAATGGAATCGATGTCGATCACATCGTTGAGCTCGTGAAGGCCTTTTTTGGATGGAAATGAAACCAACGACTAGTGTAAATGGCACAATTACAATCCTGAGAAAAATTCTGAAAACCAATAAAACGTTTAAAAAACTGCTGTAATGATTGATAACAGCTTTTACTAAAATAGTAGTATTATTTTGCTTTTGTCATTAGAATTATCGTTTCTAGGAAAGATACCACCCAGACGAAATCATGCGTTAGCCGAAGCTCTGAGCGGGAATGATAATAAACAGAAAAAGAGAAAAGTAATAATACAAATTTCCAAGAAAAACGGCTAACTTAAGCTGTGAAACGGAATCAGCCGAAGTTTGAGAATGATGAAGGAGATAAGAAGGTGAGTTTATGTCGCGAGAATCGGTACGTTAAGATAGTATCATCATTTACATAAGGTTGATTTTTTTATCACACCAAAATCTGAATATTTTCTAAAACCACATATGTGACTAATTTTGTTGCTTATTGCGAATGATTTAACATTTTTTATATAATGTAATTTAAGAAAATTTACTTTTGATAGGCCCTATAGTACAATACGGAATGGGGTAAATCAAATGACGAGTGATACGCTTCATTACATTTAATACTTGAAGGTTGTCATGGAGCTACTGGGGATTTTTGGAAAAGGATGAATTTCTCACTCGGTGCTTATGTCTTTTCTCCGTTTATGATTTTTTTCCCATGCCTTGTTTATGGTACGGTAGTATTACAGGGCAGGATTTCTGTGTTTTGTGATTAATGAAAGCAAACAACTTTCGGATGATGCCGTTGAAGGTTGCCACTGGTAACACCAGAGCGTTAATGACACAGCATCCCGTGACGCCAGCAACAAACAGCAGGACTCAAGGGAGGCAAGACACAGTTGGTAAATCAGAAAACGTGACAGTTGCAAATATTATTCCTTTGTGACAGCAACGGAACCAGCAGGGGCATTAAAAAGAATCCAAATCCTATTTTCCCCGACAGCTTAAGCTGGTGCGTTTCCGACCAGAGTGTTTGTTTTTATTATTTCCAACAGACAGATTTGATTAATCTGGCTTAAAATGGTGACAAGAGCAGGGCGTTCACCGTCATTACGCGAAAGATTTAAAGTCCTATAAGAACAATGTGTGTAATTTTTTCGCTATTTTGTATAAAGGAAGATTACGGCTCCAAATATTTGTTTCTGAACCATTTCATCTTGTATTTCAAGTTTTTTGTCAATTGATGTTAGATGTTATGTTGTCTAATGTTCGATGTCTGGTCTGATGTTAGATCATATCTATAAATAATTGTAACAGAAAAATAAAAAAATAAATAAAGAAACATATAATTCAGATAACTAGTTCGACAAACTTATTGACAACTTCTTCGCAGCGAAATCTTTCTTCAACACATTGTGAGATCTAAGAAGACTGAGAGAATATCTAAAGGAGCACATCTTCTTAGTACATTGTGGCAAAAGTTCGGCAAATCTCATGTTGCATGCCCCAACGCATGAATTACGATTCTCGAACTCGCAGGAATTGTTACTGACGTGCGCAATGTTCTGCATACCACTGCAACCTTCCTGAACGACTGCACAATCTATAAATTGGAAAGGAAAGTCAAAACACTTCCCTAGTACGGATTAGATAATTATTAACTGTTATTAACCACCAACCCTTTTCTAGAATGTTGCTACTACTCGGACTCGTAGAGAACTCTTCTCTTATATTTTTAGAATTCCATTAGCGCAAGAATTCCAAATATGTCATCCGTCTAATTCGGCGTCTGAATTTCCACGACACGGATACCGCACCGCATACCGTGTCGCATCTGGCAATCGTCTGTTTCTGGATGTCGAATTGACTTGCCTTCCGACTAGTGAGCAACGACACGCCATTTTGACCCCTTTACTGCGGAAAAGATTTTCGCCATTCACGTCTGTCGCAGCGACGCGCTGTAACCGGCTCATACTTGCCACTGGTACACGGTTGGCTCACACATAGAGATGCTGTCGTAGCGGACGTCATGTCCCGGTTCTGTAAGTACAGTGGGATTTTGTAAGCCTTTTGAAGCAGAACTTAGTTTTGTCCATGGGAAATTATATTATGATTTGTTCATGTTCTTTGCACGTGTCTTCAGTCAAGAACATATTTCTCTTTTATAGCTTACCTGAACGTAGGTTGAAGAATTATTTTAAAACTGTTTAAAGACGTAAACGAAACATTTTACCATAGTCAGCTGGATCGTGCATGCTTGTTCCGAACGATGCGTATATAGACGCGAGTAAAAAACTTTGTAAGATAAACGTGCTAACAGGACGCACGCATACCTTTCCTGAGACGCCTTGATTGCGTTGCTCGGGAAAACCCATCGTCTTGGGCGTCTCGGCCCTAACCCGTCATGCAAACGTTGGGTGCCGAACTGAAGTGAAAGAGAGAGAGAGTTTAATGAACCATAAACGACTCCGCCTTACTATGGGCTGCTGGCGTTGTCGTTCTTAATCTAATAGACGGAGCCACTTCCACCACTTTCGATGCTTGATTTCGAAGGACTCGCCCTCCATTCCATCGGGCACCTCAAACGATTCCCGCCTAGCGATGAAGGCGACCTGCAGGGCACTGGCGTAAGAATGAAAGTGACAAGCCTCTGTCGAGGGAAATTTACTTCCGTTTCTATCATTTTGCTGGCAAATCCGTTTTCCTTCATCGTCACCGTCGCCCGGCTGGCGTTCTTATGATGCTGCGACTGATACGACACCTCCAGATGTTGCATAAACGGGGAAGAGAATTGTACGAGCATCTTCCAGTGCGGAAGCTAACCACGTGTGGTGTAACTTGTCCCGCAACGGAAAATAGGAAGCATAAGCTGGTGGGACGACTGGTGCATTGGAACAGTTCGGCGCAGTAATTGAAATGAATGAATGATAGCACAAACAGTTACTCACAGTTAATTAAGGATGAGATGTTTAAACGAGTGTTTTTTTTAGTCAAGCATACTATAGTGATGTGATTATTATTGAAGCGTGCAGTTGGGTTGAGCAGTGTATTAGTGTGAGGCACATTATAACGAAATTAGTAGACGCTAGTTATGTTCGCCCAGATGATGATAGTGAACTCTCTCTTTCTCTCTTTTACTTGAATGACCTAAAAGTGGGAGGGTGGAATCTGATATTTTAATAAAACTCTCTGTGCTGTGGTCTCTAACAGTACTGCTTGGGCCATGATTAATTTAGTTTCTTAACTATGTCTAAGCTTTGTCGACTAGTGAACCTGGTGAAATATGATGTCTTCCGACCCTTTTACTGACGTCTATTTTAGGTCTCTTGTGGCTCACTAAAGTCAAATGACTGACGCTGAGTTCAATTGCTCATAACAGCTTTCTATGACATTCCCAAAATATACGACCACATTTAATTCGACTGAGATAAACGAGCACATTCTCTTGTCAACAGTAGGACTGTTTTGTACATGCTAGTACATGACGACAACGATGGCTGATAATTTTGTCAACACCCATAAATAGTTCATCTGTCGTTATTCCATTTTATGGCAAATGGCTCTGGCGGGGTTTCAAATTGACGTTTTATGATCACAGTCGCTAGCAGCGATACTAGCAGTTTAGTTTATTGGTCCCGGAACATGGATGGGTTGCCGCGGGTGGAACAAAACGTCGGAAAATCTTTTCCACGGACGGCGCGGTTGAATTCCATTGTCTAATCAAATATTGACAAAAAACCGTTTAACACTATGGATGATTTGGTACCATCAGAAGGAGGTGAATTATTTATTACCCTCCAATGGCGGTGAAGGGTAAGCGTGTTTCATGTTTAATCGATACGCGATTCATGTCAATTAGAGCAATATAACTGGTTTATTGTAGGATTACCGTGTTGTCTACCTGTTTGTGATGTTGTTGGGTCATTTCATTAGATTCCCTATGACAACAAGCGGCCAATGGCAGATTTATGGTTTGCAACTAGTAGACAGAACACTTTCACTTGATGTTATTATTTTTAACGTACAATAAATTAGTATTGGCTCCGTTTCCAGCTAGAATAGTTTGGTTGTGTTAATTAGGATAAAGCTAACCAGGATGAGTAATGGAAGCACCTTTAACGAAGAATTCATCACTACATTTAAATCATGAATCCCAACGCTAGGGATGACTGCCTTGAAGTGGAAAGCGCATACTGCAGGCCTGGAAATTGAATAAATTAGCCCCAAATTTTCAGTGGGCAAGTTTGAAATGAGCGATTGTCTTGTTACGCTTTTGACGGCAGGGAGGCTATGAAGTGCACCTACCACAGGTTCTAACCTCTCTAACAAATCTTAATATGCATAGTTTCCTTCATTCCAGGGACTTCGATGACAGTCTTGAGTTGTCTATGCTACGCTCTAGCTTAGCGGTACCAATGTGCCGTGCATGGAAATTATTGATTCTCAAACCATGTTACTTGACACTAACGTTTCTCCGAATACGGTACCACAAAATCACATGGTTTATTACGCTAAGGCACCGCTTTCGCACTGAGGTTAGAGCACGACCCTTGACTTTGAGAAGAGGTTAGAACACGACCCCATTCCTCTAAACACCAACTTCAATCGACTGGTGGCGTTCTGTTCTCTTCTTCCTCTGCTGGTACAGGTGGCGTATGTCCCGTGCCCCAGTAAACTGTAATAACCGGTGAAGGAATTGGTGCTCGTAAACACTCAGCCTACGGCTCAGTACACCCCCTCTATGCTTTTTGTTATCAATTTTATGAGTGCCAAATCCATGTTTGGAATTGTTCCACATCTCAAACCCGTCACCAAGTTATGATCACATAGGCTCATGCATGAAAGATGTGCACGCTCCGACAGTAACTAACGTCTTCACAGTCGTGTGGTCGTACCAACATCAAGGTATCTCAAGTTCAACGTAAATATTTGCTGCTCTAGGTTCAAAAAGTTATGACACAAAACTACTACACAACTGACAAGATCACAGGGATTATGATCAGCTAGGATATGTATGTTGTAGGTATTCATACTTTGGTTTAGTTGTGCAAAGCAAAGGAACTGGAAAAGTATCGTATTAGCTGCTCCCGCAACTTGAATGATTTATTCGCTTCCATAATGATTCATAGAATAATTGAAATTCTTATTATAAAACATCTTCCGCTTCGCTTCCATAACTCATTCAAATTCACTAAGTCTTTTCTCACGCTACCATCAATGCGCCTGAAGATAGGCTTTCCGACAACGGGTTCAGAAACGTTACAAAACGACAATAAGAAATCGAAAAACTTATCAAAAATTATTGTACTTTTCGCATAAAGAAAGATCGTAGAAAACAAAAGAACAGATGAAAGCAGATTTTTCTGATGGTTATGTCATACGGTAGATCCAAAATAGGTGATCTTAAATATTCTCAGTCAACTGCAGGTGCCTCCAGAGCACTCGAAGTTACCTGAACATGCTCTCTTATTAACGGCTTTTAGATTCTGTTCTGAATCTCCACACTCTACATCAGCATTTTCATCAGCACGTCAATCACATGTTGTTGTTTGAAGAACCGAATTCGAACATGCTTTAGATTACGACTCTATCACTGACTTAATATTTCATTACCAAGCGAGTCGAGGTGTTTCTAAAACATATGGAAAACCATCATAAAGGTGGGTTTATCTATTTGCCCCCGCTATCAACTGGCGCCTCCTTTCTAGGAACCGAAGATATGCGTGTAGGCCTCATCCAACGCCGATTCATTTCACAATCGCATCTGCACTGTAGACAGACCACTACAAATTGTGGCTGTGACAAATGGGTGCTAGCCTTATTTGGAATTATATCGCCTTTCTCCCAATCTTTCCTTTGCTTCAGACAAATTTGTTCATTCACGCCCACCGGCTGGTGGAGCAGGGACACGTTCATGATGAGGTTCCGTTGGCACAACACACTTGTAGTCAAACATTGTTGTGTGTGAATCGAAAACGTGTCACCGCTCTGTTGTTAGTCGGACAAAAATGGGCCTTGAAATTCGGTGTTTCTTTTTTCGATTTCTTGCAATGATTTCGGCAATGAATTAAGCTTCCAAATTGACTACTGTGCCGTATTCGATTGCGTGTGTTACATCCTATTCTGCTTACTTAACCCGAATTCCATCAGATTTGCACTTCCGTATAGTTTCAAACCATGCAAACATTATTCATGCTCACGTAATAAATAATCAACTTTTCTACATCTCATATCGTCTATGCAGCCTATTTCAAGCGCTGTTTCAGAGAAAGGGGAAGAAATTCGAAACGTTCTCGACGGACCTCCTTGGACATTGGGCACTATGCTCCAAACCGTGGACAACATTGATATGTTTAGAGAAATTCAGCCAGTGGGTTTTTTTGCCAAAATTTATCCCACACTCACTTCCCATTCGGTTTAGCTTTATATTCATTAAATCTATATATTCATTAAAATTCTATTACAGGCACGTAAAGCAACATTTACGAAGCTAGGAATGTATGAGCGATTTTCTTATTTTTCTACCAGTTGAGTTTCCTATTGTGGGCTTCGAATCGAGGCGCAACGGACGCTTGTTGATAAATTCAATTCTCGCTATCGGAATCTAGGGACATTCGAGGAAGAAGAAGATGAAAAAAAAGCATGCGGAGCCTATGAATATGTTTTGAATATATTACGCCAACGTTAAGCCGACACTGGGTTTTATGATGTTTGCGAATTGATTTCTGCCCAAAAGATTTCATTTTTTGTTGCTCCTGTCAACCTAAAGATGGATCAACCATCCACCATGCGTTTAGTTTTACTGAAAATTTAACCTAAACACAAGGAAGCGTGGCTAATTCTGAATCTGTTGCATGTTCTTGTAGTATTGATGAACTTTGTTTGTTGAAAAGCTATTAATAGAGGGTACCCTCGTTGGCGAATTAAACTCTCCAATCTTGCCCATGTCCTGTCATAACTGCACCTTCGAGGCTTTCTAAATGGACATTACGAAACTGCGAAAACATATTTTCTGATTCTGAATTCCGACAAAGGCATGTTTTACGGTAGATGATATGGGTGAAGATGATTGAAGGTCCAGCGTCAAGATCAAGAAATCTTCCATTCAATTCCGTTCTGAACCTTGCCTTTCAACTGGCCGGGTTGTGTTGCGTATCCCAGTGGACTATCGGCATAAGCTGGGCAGGACTCGGATTGACTCGACGTCTATGGCAGGAATCGTGTCGATTTTTAAATTCATTGCCGTTCAGCGACACATTCGCAATAATGCTCGCTGCGAAAACCCATAATAAACAATAGAAATCTGTTCATTTGCAACTGTCAGCCGCAAAAGCCAGAGCAATTTGGGTAACGCAACATTTCCAGTCCGACATTTATTGATATCCTCATTTCTCTTCGTCAGTGTAACAAAAGGGTCAACGATGGACCTTTCTACGACTTTCTATGCGGGCGATCCATCTGTTTGGCGCGGGGGCAGTGTGATTTCTTACTCCTGCTCGACAATAGGGGAGGAAAAGTTCTAGCGTTGGGACGGAACAAACAAGAAGTCGCGCTTGCTGCAGGAATTGGACAAGCGAGAATTGAATTAACGCTCTTCTTTTCGCTGGTTGCGTTTCCTGCCAGCTTGAAGTGTAACTCAGTTAAATTAGCTCGATTTGAAGTTGGGCTGTCTTGCGCATCTATCACTAAAACTGAACGGTACTGGACTGGAAATCCCTCAAATCGACTCCAACCGTCCGTGGTTCTGGTATGTGTGGTCGATATTTTTTTTTTTCTTCTGATTTCAGTCCCACGTTTAGCTGAACGTTCGTATTTCGTCCGTAGATCACACGCCCAAACGCGAAATAAAAGTAGAAAAAGAAAAATTGGCATTGACATTTTAGTTCGAGTCCCTTTTCACCGAGCAGTAGCTGTTCGTGGTGGGTTTTTCCGTCTCCGGTTGGCGTAGCTTTCGGCCATTCCGGTCGTTGTTGGCTTGGGGTTTTTTTGGTGTGCCACTTGCGCGGTTCATTTATTTTCAGTAGTTCTCCTGTAGATGTTCCTAGAACAACGAGCACGGGTTTTCTTGGTTGTAGAATAAAACTGAATTTTGTACAATACAATTGAAAAAAAAAATATAGTGCATAATTCTTGCAATGAAACATATAACATACTAAATATTTAACAAAAATGACCAAACGGATGGATGGTTTTTTCTTGGTTTCGCCTGACGTTTAACTTTTTCAAAAAATAACAATGATAACCTGGCGAATTGTAATACTTTTCTGTTGAAACATTACAGTCTCGTTCAAGATCAGTCGAGGTGACATTTCTTTCTAAAATTTGAAAAACTAAACTGGAAAAAGAAATACCGTTCCTTGCAACACAGTACGAATGGAATAGCGGCCACCACAAACGTAGTGTATTTTGTAATAAACCTCAAATGACAGCTTTAAAATACTCGTTAGCATACGAAAAATATTGCCCACTTATTCATGATTTTCCGGGAATAATTCAAAACCCCTTCCCAGTCGAGCACCATGCTGTTCGAGGTGGCTCTACTTTTCGGGGTTTTTCATAATACCCCGCCCACTCCTGCGCGACAACGTAAAAGGTGGCCGGAGGGCAGGTCGGGCGGCTAGTGCAGAATGAGAAAAAAAGAAGAAAATAACAAAGGGTCAGAAAATCAGTGTAGAAATGAATCGTGCGGGCATAACTTCAGCTGGCACAATATGTAGCACTCATGTGAACGGAGAAAAAAGTGCGGAGCGGTTGTTGTATGCATCTTAAACACGAGCGAAGCAGGTATTTGGCAGATTGAGTATTTTAGCTTCCGGTTTCGGTTCGGTCGACACTTGTGCTGCGTTAGCAAACATGTTTCCGCCGCAGACACGGCGGAACGACAGAAAGGAGGCAAGAAAAGCCACACGTTTGTTTGGGTGACCAGAAAATAAAAAGTCCTTCAGGCAGCGTTCGTGAGTGGTGAGCGTAAAATACAGCTAGAGAAATTTATTTTAGCGAAACCGTGTATTTATTCCCAGGGAACCGATTTCCGGTAGTAATGGGTTCGTTTGCAAACCAGCACTGCCCATAAAACACTTGAATTGCTAACTGAACATTGAAATGTGCCTAGGACCATACTATAACTAGGTTTATTTGCTATGCAGTGCCGAGACAGTAAACATATAAGAAAACCGATATTTATACCGAGATTTCACAATTTTGCTTTTGCTGATTATAAGCATCTTATCAGGCCATCAAGGTTCGATCAAAAGGATGCCAAAAGTCAAGTTATTCGGGAAGGCAATTTATGGAAACAATTATGTAGTATAACATTTTAACGCATTCGAAATGCTACTAAACACAAGTTACGGAGCAAATTTAGTTGCTATTATATTTTTTTTATTATATCTACATGTCGGTCAACCCGTAGCATCGTTTTTTTTGTCATACATCATGGAAGGAAAACTTTACTTTACTTTACTACTATTTATCGTAAAGTATAAACAGCTTGACCAATAATAACCATTTTTCTACTGAAGATTGTTCTCCTGATTAATGTTCATGTTTTGTACTCGTTCCTTGTTGTCTTGTTGGTTACAAAGTTTGTGTGTTTTGGTTCTATTATCAACTAGTATATGTGTATACGATATATTTTTTCTTCATTCGTTTAAAATGTTCATATTGATTTTACATGTGAAATACAGTAGAACCTTTGGTTTAATAATCCACAAACAGAGAGCTAGAATCGATATTTCGCAACTTATCGACGCTTCGAGTTTTGGTAATCATTCACCCTTATTGAAAATGAAAGAAACTAACGCTACCCCAACGAAAAAAAAATTACGTTCGAAGCCATCAAAGTTATTATTCCGTAATGGTTCAATATCCGAACAGGAAATGGCCCATTATTGATTTCAGACTCGTGCTTGTGACAGGTCGTCCACATCAACTTCGAAAACAGAAATACATAGGGTGAAGCACACGCAGACGCACAGAAGGTGTTAATGGAATGAAAGGTCCTAATAAAACCTAGTTTAAGAACTTTTTTTTTCTGGAATTTTTCAATTTATAGCCAAAACCGGTATAACCTAGACAGGCAAGAACAAAAAAACTGTTGTAACCTAACTGCCTACAATGCTTCTGGAAGAAGCACAATTCGTCACTATCGCACGCTACATTCGAGAGTAGGTCGTATGGAGTTTTTGGGGGGTTTTATAACACACCTTCGGTGAGTCCTTCCATCTTCCCAATGTCTTCGTATACAGTTCGCCAGGAGAAACACCGAAAAGTGAAACACCGATAACCGGGCAATTCTAGCAATTTGTGGAAAGTTGGAACAGATCAAAACACATTCAGGGAAGGCCCGAAACATCAGTGGACCAATTTCTGTCCATCTGCCCCTCCTAAGCCACGGTCCTTCAGTACGAGCAGTTGGGATGGTGCACGCGAATGTAGATAAGTGAAAGTAAGTCGCCATGGGATAACAAATTGGTCGTGTGACGACTCCTTCGGGTTGTGGCTACGGCGCCAATTGTCTCGGTAGGATCCTATCGATGAAGAGGAAACTTGCTTAGACAGCAAGAAAAGATTACATGCCACGATATTTTGTTACTGCATGGTGGCTTCCCCTACTGCACGACCTCCATTCCAAGTCTGGCAGTTTTCTTTTTTATTGTCCGCCAGAGCTACAGCAATAGTTCCCAGTCTATCTGGGACGAAAGTGGTGATAGTTCTCCGCCGCTTCCTACGGGATTCCATTGCGAACGATAGAGACGACGTTTGCGCCGTTTCCTATTTGGGCGAAAACTGGCGAACCGCCCAAGACGAGTGGCAATTATTAAGAGATAATAATAAAAATAAATTATTCCGTGATTACTAAAGGGCGCCCGTAATTTATGCCCGTTCCCGAATGGCCCCACACGAGGGTGGGAATCGAAACATATGAACGGATAAGTTTTATGGGCATTTCGGCCAACGATACAGAGGCGAAAGACTCCACCGAACTCAGCCGGTTTGTAGTCCGCAAGACCGGAGGCGAAACATCCATCTTTTTTGTGGCCAAGCCACAGTTGCTCTTGCTTTGGAGTTGAGCAAGAAGTAAGGACTTGTGTAAATGGTGTGCTAATGCGTTCTATATTAGATCAAGTTGTAAAACCATTAGCACTTGAGCGAACTAGTAGTGCGTGGATATGAGAGACGACAGAGCTAAAACTAGGGGAGCCACGCTGGGTTCTTATCCGGAATATGAGCCATGTCTACCGACAACGTTTTATATAAAAATGTTACACATAATGTCGTGTTTAAATATTTTCACTTAAAATAAGCATGCTTTTCTTAAAAACTATTTTAATACTCATGGTTCCTTCACTTGGAGTCTGGATGTTGCAAACCTCACGCAAAAAGAAAGAGGTCCTGCAGAAGTATGAGGATATTTTCGCGTGCGGGAGGAATGCTGGGAGCTGGAAGTAGGAGCTGGTAAACCCCATTCGAGTAGTTTTGTCTCGCCGAATGAAATGACATTCCAGAAGCGAACTTCGAACTGCCTGCTCCCAGCTGCCTGCCCATAACTACCCCCTCGACACTCTGTTGCCACTGCCAAAGGGCGTTCGTTTGGCTTGGAGCAGAATTCAATTAAGATCCGTTGCGATTGGCCGTTGTGCGTATCCGCTACAGCAAAGTATTAATTTAATTATAATTCATTAAATAATTAGCAATTTGTGAGGAAAACCACAATTAGCTGTTACTCTTCCGAGGGCTTCGCGTTTCCGTTGTACACCAGCGGGAAATGTTTTTGCTTGCCAATATTTGTGGAACAAACATCTTTGAACTTATGAAAATATGAGTACGATTTAAAAAAAGATAACGACGTGGAATTTAATATAAGAAGGAATTGTATATAAGAAATTACAATTACAGCTTACAGCTTGCAAAATTCTATTTCATATTTTCAACAATTACAACGCAATGATGTTGGTTTAAAACTAGGTATTCTGCATCTCAGTGTAGATTTCCAGGACTATTATTAAACATGACTATTGAATGTACATAAGAAAAAAGAGCTTGTTTAATTCCACGACCCCGTCTACCTCTATTGACCGAAACTGGCATAAAGCAAAGAAAACCAAACACAAGCAATAATAGATTATTTTTCGTCCTTTCGTCTGGCGCAACCGGAATGGACATCGTCTGAGAAATGTATTTTCTTCGTTTTCTTGTGCTTATAAATTTCCTTGCAAATAAATTGACCTGCTCGGAGCGAAAGTTGTTGTATATTAGCATAACCGCAAGACACCGTGGCCAGGCTGGTAGCTGGGTAGTCTTTCACTTCGTACAGAAGCCCACACCACTATTTGCATTTTGAAAATGTGACTTCCTTTATGTCAGTGTAATCCCTGTTGCGGTACGACATGAAAAGGATCCCGAAACATTTTTCATCAGGAATAAGATTGGTTAACTGTGGTTTCTGCTGGGTTCGTTTACGGTTGAATATTGTACAAGCTTTCTTCGTAAATGAAAAGTTTCTGAAATCATGGACAAAAGTCTCAATGCTGCAATTGACACACTTATCGGATGCCGAGACGGACGTTTATTGCGAAGCATGCAGAGACTATTTTGAAGTCGGCTTGACTTAATTATCTTATTTTAACTTAAAATGCAGCATTGGATCTACAATAGATGTTCCGGTTCTGGCGGTTCTGTACCACAAAGAAAGCATAGCACGATCTTAAAGGTTTTTTTGTGTGTACAAAATCCGTACAGTCCGTCCTAGGGTAGGGCGGCGAAGTCAAAAGACGAGTTGACCGGACAAACCAAAATCCAGGAAGATGAAAGCGCTGCTGCACGGATGATGATTGTTGATAATGCCGACCAGTAGTGTTGCGCCAGTTTGTTGACTTACGGGAAGTCGTTTGCTGGTAGCGGCAGTAAAAACATGCTGCTTTGTTTTCCCAATGCTCCAAAAATGCATCGCTGACGCATTGGATTTTCGATGCGCCGCCAGATAACAGGCGGCATATGTTCTTTGAAAATCTTCTTCCGAATGTCAGACGAGCAGGAATGGAAGAATTACCCCAGACCTTTTATATGCTGCGTACGCTCCCGAGTGTGAACGACTGGAATGAATTTTGTAGAGTTTTCGATACAGTTTTATTATTCACTATTAAAATTGTTGTCAAATATGGGACTATTTTATAAAACAAATGTATGTAATTAGTGAAATTTTGTATTTACATATTTCATAGGTCTATGTGTAGGGGTTTACTCTTCAATGATCTGTTGAAAATTTCAACATCACTCAATGTAATAACGTTGGCTCAAACTTTTTAGGGTTAGCATTATCATAGAGATTCACACATTATACGGAAGAAAATTTTCAGTAGATCGGTAGAATAAACACTGGGAGGAACGAAAGTGCATGGTGCCCTCCAGCCCAAACTGTTCAAACACGCTCTGCAATGAAAAAAAAAAAAAAACAGCCCTCCAAATTGTCATCCGGGGACAAACAGAACTGGGCAGGGGCACATTGCACCGCAAATGAATTAGAATAGATTTTATTCGTATTTGTCACTGTCATTGGCTTGACGGATGTGGGATACGCGCGTCACGAAATCTGGAAGTCGCGACGAATCGCTGATAGAGGGTTGAAGCAGGCGGTCCGCCCATTCGCTGTTTTCGAACTAATTTAATTAAGCCATGTTGCGATTGACAAAAGCCAATGGATTCAAATTGGCAAAATCGAGCTACCCTTGCCGTGTAGTGGCCTGAATTACACGACCTTAGGAAGACCATAAATTTACCATTTGGATATTGGGCGGAAGTTCCATCGGGCCGTGACAACGCCGACCGTTTGGCAGCGATGATTTTATCGTTAACATACGCTCTGCTCAATCGTTAACAATGAACCAACGTGGTTTGCTCTGCATCGCCAAATGGGTGGTTCGTCCTTGCCCAAGGCCAGGTTTGTCATGTTTCTGATTGATCTGACACTTATTCTTCGGTGTAAAGATGTCATTCCTGTAATGCCGGCTGAAAGGCCTCCATCAATCGAGGCCGATATCAGTGCTGACAGAGATGGAGCTCATAAAGTTCAGCTTGAATTGAGTTTGACGGATAATCCCTCGCTTCCAATACTTGGCCTGAAGTCGCTCGAAAGCCGGCAGAAAATTTATAAATGCATGATCACAAAATATAAAAAATGTGACAGCAATATGGACGCGGGGGAAGCGAATGTTTGCTGGTTTGAATCACAGAATCACGTGATTGATATGCTCTATTTGATCTAAATCCTTTGCTTTGCTTCGCAATTGGCAGCGATGTAATGGAACGGTTGGGTGATATTGACGAGGACGATGGATACGGCAAGGTGTCACCGTTCGACAGTTTGAGGAGACAGGCAATTGCGGCAGGGTATTGATGTCATAAAAATATTTGGACATAACATCCAAATCTAATTTTTCCGAAAAAGAGAAATACGTCAAAACTGGATTGAATTCCCACGACAAATCCTTTTAACGGCATTTTGCGACTTTCAACGATGGAGATTTTAAGTTTGATGTAAAAATCCATGAAACATTCAAAAAATCATCAATCAGGTCCGTTCGTTCAGTTTTGAAACTCTTCTGCGGGGTCCGAACAACAAAGTAAGTTCTGTTTCGTTGAGCGCGATTGAAAGTTTCGGTTGCGTCAAATGTGGGCTGAAATTTTCCGATTTGATCGCAGTTTGATGTTTGATCTCTCGCATCGGAGGGAACAATACTTTGGTTGTAGCTTGACCCCCATTTTGCATCCAGACCCTCCGGAACATCCATATGGTGGTTCATTACTAGGCCTATTGAACCGATAATCCGAAGTGCTCAATCAACCAATCAATAAGCGAAGGAAATGTGGTTGTTTGCTTTCCTCCGGAGTTCCGGGACACACTGAACAAATAAAAGTACACCACTGCCGCTACCGCCACCGTTCCACGTGGCACAGTTCTCAGGCATTTTGATTCGTTTTTGATGCGTCCCACGATGTTGACAGTGGTTGACAATGGGCGAAGAGATTACAAGCATTTTGTAATCGCGGAACGCGTCGTATTGCATTCGGGAGCGTGCAACATTGCCGATGCAGTTGTGATCAAAAAACAACATAAATGGGCCACTTTTCACATTCGTGGATTTTAATTTTCCGCTATCAATTCTCGTTTTCTTCAGTCAGCTTGCTCTTCCAATTCGTTTTGGACTCTCTCGCTCTCTGGGTTATATGATTCGCACGGAACAATTACCACTAATTAAAGGGCCACAGGGAGGCAGTGTGTGGATGCAGTAAAGGGTACACTTTCCCTGTTCTCTTCATTGAACCATTTTGCCAAGGGCTCGACGCAATTCGTGGCGCTTTGCAATGTGTCACTTGCAAATTTGTTTCGCGCGCGCTTCCTGTCCTGCATTTCCTGCATTCGTTCCCGCCCCCCGGAGTGAAAGTAGCGCAAACACAATTGCCAACGAATTGGCAGGATTCATTATTTTTCACTTTGCAACATTGCGCCATCGCCCTGCCGGGGCTTTTTAGCATTAATATATGTAGAGGGCGTAAATATATGCTGCGTAGAGATTTCAATACTACACTTTTGCTTCGTATGAGAGATAGTTTTTGCTGCCTTGCCACTTATTTCTTCATGGTCGCGGTTTCTTGTTACTCAATATACGACCACAAGCAACAATATGAATGTAGTAGCATTTGATGTATTATATATTTCTGCGTTTCCGTATACTTATCTTGACGCCAGTCCCACAACTAGAATGGTTAGCGAATTATGCATAAATTGAAGCAAATTTTCATGTCTACTGAAGTAGAATAAAAAGAAAACACCAATCAGCATAGGAAAAAGAGATTTATTTGTGATTTATTTATTTGCGCGAAGGATGGTCTAAAGGCGCAAGAACCCGCAGGAGTGACAAGAAAAAAAAGGGAGGGTAAAGGACGACCGCGTCTACCCTCACCGATGGAAAAGCGCGAATCGATATTGTAATCGCACCCAAGCCCGCCGACAATGATTCCACGCGGCTGGCGACTCTGGCACAAACAAAAATGGGCGAAAAAATGAAACAAATCTTTCTCCCGTGGGGAGGAAAAGTTTTGCGCAAACACCGAAATTCAATATTTCCTAATCCAGCCGCCCTTCCGCGAGCTCGCTTTCGTCACCCGAGCCGTGGGAATAGTCATTAGCCTGGGAATGGCTGTTCCCGCGCTCATCCATTTAGTATGAACCGATAAATTGACAGGATTCAAAGTTGATCAAATGGCCAAACCTCCCGTACGTTCTGGTGTAGCTTTATTCACAAACAAAAACAAAATCATCGGAACTTTATATTTTTTCTGCTTTGCATTTAATTTTGTAAGCTGTTGGACAAAAATACTTCCACCAGATCAGAAATTTCGCATAGTTTTGTTTCGAGTTGTATCTTTATCAAATGTGTAAAATTAATAGATTGTGACGAGTTTAAAGAACACATCGCAAATCATCCACATTCAAAAAAATCCTCTCCGTTGGCTGCTAATGATTTGCATCAACCTCCAGAATTGTGTCGAATTCCTCAAACGCAAACGCTAAATCAGGGCACGGCAATGTCGCCCGGGCATCGAATGTGCGTTCGCTCGCGTCTTTGAAATTCTGTGGGGAAAACCGAACGTACGAGGAAATGCACTTTCTTTCAGCTAAATTAAAACGCCGTCGCCTGATAACGACCTCGACACGCGACCAGCGTGCTGCGTTCGGTGCGTTTGTCAACCATGGCGCGCTGCAAGGCGCAGGGTTTTCCTCGGGGGTGGGTCCGTTTTATCTGTCGCTAAAAGTATCAACACGTTTCGCTTCGATTCGCTACAATTTCATTCCAATTGCGTCCCGGGCGCGCACTGCACGGCCGCGCGGGGTTTAGGGTTATAAAGTAAAAATAAAACGTGTGATCCGGCTGGCACACTGTCCGCTGACTTGGCGGGCGCGAACTTCATCTTCACTGCCGGTGGGTGGTACGATTGGGTGATTTTTCAAGGAACCGACGGATAAGCTACGGATATCCGTGGTACCGGGACGTTGGTCGACGTTGGGAATTGTGACCTAACGCGCTGCGCTGCCTGCAGAAAATGGGCTGCCAGGCAATTAAATTTGAAGGGTTTCTCTTACGAAAGCCTAACTAATCGCACGCGACGGTTCGGAACAAGAGATGCCGTGCGGATGGCGACCGCCGGTGATTAACGTTTATCATGATTAGATTGTTGTGTTTTTGCACGCTCTGTACGTTTGCATCTTCCTGTAACGACAGCGACCCTTAGGGCATTAGCAGTTGGCTTCTCAAATCTAACATCAAACACAGTTTTGTTTGTTATTACAATGTTGCAATGCAGAATACAATGCTATATAGAAAATATGAAGACTGGAGAGCATCAGAAAGGTATTCTTACATCAATTTTCCTTTACGTATAGTTAACTTATTGAATGTACATTTTACAACATTTGTTAATCCGAAATTATTTATGGATCAAGGATATATTTTAGATTTAGTTCCAACTGAAATTGGGAAAAATACCATAGGACGTATTTCATACATGTGTATGTTTTTAAATTAAGCCCTATGACTTTTTCATGTTCCAGCAGTTGGAGTTTTTAATCTTTGTTGTCCTTTCAATATTTTTTCACTCCGGATAAAGCTTATTTTCAGCACTTCGTTCATGTTTTATTCGACTCGGTACACACCCCTTTTTTGGGGTCCAACCAGACAGTAATACTTTGCTTTACGCCTACATTGTTGTTTTATAAAGTGGTTTCAAACATACACCAGAGCATTATTTGGCTTTTTGTGTTTCTTCCTGTGACTGTTACGAGATTCTCGTATTCCTATTTCTTCTTCGTCGAAACATCGTCAAATGTTGTCCGGATTACCATATCATCACTCGATGGCCCGGCCGTTCCACGGTGGATGTTTTGAAGAATGGTGCATGCATCAGTTTCCCATTTGGAGCACACGTCGCTAGTCGACTTCTGCTGGCGAAGGTCAAATGTTGTTGTCAGGGCCCCCGCTTCAAGTCATCAGCAGGCAGGCTGCACTACTGCTCCCGTCGAACGTGTCTGTTAGGAATTGCGCGTGCAGAATTGTCGCAGTCGTAAAATCGAGCACCGATTCCGATTCCGGCCGGTGTGCGTGTCATCAAATCGTTTCCTCGCAAAACCCGCCGCCGCGGGGCGGTGTGAGTGTGTGGCTATGGAACCACCGGGGATCGTTCGAACGTCAGGATACGGTGTACGACTACAGTATATTGCACCATGTGCCAGCGGAACGAATATTGCGATCAAAGTGTCCTTCGGCAGGCGAAGCCTATCGCTTGTCAGCGTGGTAAATTTTTATTTCCACTTCCGCCGGAACGGGCCGGGACGAGGACGGGCTCGGCTGAAACAAAAAGGACACAAACGGGTGCTTGAAAAATTTAGTTCCGGATGCGGTGAAACAAGTTGCAGTACGGTGCCGATGGCGTCGTATCGGCAAGGCGGCACAAGGCAACGCATCGCATTTGGAGAATCAATTTTCCCCGGTCCAATACCGGCACGAGTGGCTCGTGGAAAACCGGCGCTGGCGTGTCCGGCGTACCCACCGAGGGGAAACTGAGGTTCGGGCCATAATTTTCGCCACAGGCGGCATCGTCTGTAGGCGATAATCGAGTGTCGATATCCCGCGCCAAACCATCCGCATTGGATGGAGAGGAGAAGTTTCATAAAAATTTATTATAATCGAATCCTCGGCCAGCAGAGGCCTGCTACGCGTGAGAGGAATAAGCCAGCATACGCGGCCTCGGCTACCTGCCTTTTATCTGCAGTTTCGAAGGACTCGTCAGAGAACGGGCGGAAAAAAGAAAAGGGTCTTCGAGAAACGGGACAGCTGCTGCCGGGATTCACGGCAGTTTTGAAGGACCATCATAAATCATTCGAATGTAACGAGCCCGGAAAATATCTGTTCAAAAGAGGGGGCTGCGGGATGCTGGCCGTGGAAGGCAGAAAACATGGGAAACATGCAGATCCTGGCACCGTTTGCCAAATAAAGTTTACCAGGTGCTTACTCATCAAAGAATTAAGAAAAAAGATTCGAACAAAACACTCGACAGGTCACTTGTTGAGCTTGGTCCGTAGTCGCCGGGCTGCTGTCCACAGTACGGCGTGGAAGGCGGAACTTTCCGGCTTCGGTTGACACGATTAGGTCTGTCGTTGTCACCATTGTCGTCTCAAGGAGGATTATCGCTTTCTGCAACGGATAATCTACACGGTGCGGGGACCCGTCGCGGTAGTTTGCTCCATTATTCCGTGAGACGAAGAACGTTGTGCATTGGAAATGGTTTTGGTATTAATTACACATCAACTTTTTGCGATTTTCTGGGAAATGCTTCTGTGGGAAGAATAGCGAAAAAATAATTTCGAACACGCAGATAACGGAAACGTTTCGGAAACGAAAATGCAACAATTTGTTCTGCTGAACGAATGACCAACAAAATCCTAAACAAATTCATTAATAGAATATTTATAGAAGTCTCCTATTTAATATATGGAAACTTGGTCTACAAGTCAAATAAAAATTTAATTTTTAAAATACCAGTAGAAACCCATGTTGACACACTTCTTTCAACCGATCGAACCAGGGCATCGTAGTAAGATTGGTTTTAATCATAGACCTTACCAAGAAGCGAAACGAATCTTTTGAAACTTTTACAATATGTTGCTTTTTTTCATTGCTCCCATCCAGCTGGTTGCTTATGTCATCCTATTATACAGTGCGACTCCATACAACTTTTTTGACACTAACGCACACCGTAGGTTTCTTTTCTTCGAAAATAGACCCTATCTGAAATGAAAAGATGCGGCTCTCAAAAGCCTCGACAGACAAACCCCGCCACAGCCAGGTCCGCCAATGCCAATGGATTGAACGCACTAGTATTGGGAACATGGGCTCAGAAGTCCTAAGTCCTTCGCTCGACCCAACCCAGGGACATTTTTCAATTCTTAGTTCTTGAAAAAGGGCAGGGTTTTGGCGTTTGAGCGATGTATAACGCAATGTCCGATTGCAATGCGTATAGAGACCGCGTTTTAGCTTTTGGGAAACAACGAAAAGCTACCATAGATCCTTGGTTCGAGTTTTCTTATTGATCGTGAGTGACAGATCATAAGGATGTATGTTTTTTCCTTTCATTGAATAAATGGCTTCTTGCGCTGTCCAGTGTCGAAAAAGGTTGTCACTGTTTATCCGTTTTTATATCCAGTAGGTTCTCGAACGTTACGATAAGAAATGAGGATAATAAATCAAGGATAATAATACCAATAGACTGGCGAATGTGAACAAGGAATGCATTTAACGAAAGAAGGATATGCAGCTTCTACAAATCGTGGTTCAGAGTGCATAATGAAGCAGCGATCGGTGCTCAGCTGGAACCGCCAATCATTAAGAATTGCAATTCCTTACACAGTACTACACGGAACGGAATCGTGGTCGTGATCGTTCCAAACGTTCGAAAATGAAGAAAAATCCCTATGAAGTGTAGCATTCCCGGTATTCCACTTTCGACGGCGGTGAAGAAAAGGAATTTAAATTAAAGAAATCTAATTGATGGCACGAGCCGAATACGGAACGCATCACCTGCTGCCATTAGCGCTCGTGTCCCAGTGTCCGCCGCCTAGCCGCTTAGGCCGTGTCCCAGGCCTCTTCCATTAGCACGTCCCTTTTTAGTTCGAGCTCGTAAAAGTGAGGAAAGGAAACGCTATCGCACCGACGGCCAGTGTGGGTCGGTTCACAGAGAAGATCATTCATTCATTCATTTATTCGGTTCGCCTTCTGCGTTCGCTCCACTCGCTTGTTGTCATTTCGTGTCGGCGCGGTTTTTTCGGCTTTGATTAATGAAACCACGACGCGGCCGCGGCGCAATGACTGGACGCATAAGACGGAGGCATGATTTCGGTTCCGCCACTCCCGACTCGCCTCACTACCTCTGCCAAGAATTTCCGACCGCGACACTTCCTCTCGCCCACCGTCCGCTCACAGAACTGGTGCAAAACATATCCTTCCACCAGTGCAATGCTTCCAGCCTCTGTCTTTGAGGTCCTCATTTGAGGGAAGCGTCGCTATTTTGGTCAGAAAAAGTGTTTCATCATTTTTCCATTCAAACACTCGACCCGCATTTGCATTTCAACGCAGGACGGGGAGTGTGGGCGTGCTTCTGTTTCAAATTACAACGGGCTTCATTTCTGATTCTAACGATTAGCCGTACTGTTTGAAGATTACCGAACACGACACGTGCGTGTTTCGCATTAATGGAAAGGAATGGAGCGTTGGATTGCTTCGAAGAGTCTGACCTCTGTGCTGCTACCCTCACTGGCAGTGCATTGTCCAAGTACTCTACCTGTGCCTCTACCTAAATTTCTGTTATGTTTTTTAAAAGTTTGATTAAAAAGCATTCATCGATTCCAAGAATAACCAGAAATTTAAGGTTATGAAACATACGGGTGGTGAGTCATCAGAAGCCTACCTACCTACCTACATGAATGTTAAACAAAGCCTGAAATACAATAATCTAGTTGTTTTGGAATAAAATAATATAGTCGTGGTTTACTTTTCGCATCTGCCGAAATACTTACTACTGTTTGCTGCCTAAGAAATTCGGAGCATCTTCGTGCGTGTTTACAATGCTTTCGAAACATCTTAAGCACCTGATACTTGTTTGCGGTAATGCACCGCATTCCCATGATGCTAATGAAGCAATGGAACAAAAACACCCAAAAACCGTGCCTACGGGATAAAAGATACAAAGCCCGAAATACAATCGAAACAGTAATGTACAAGGAAAGGAAAGGTCGAAACAATCATGGGAAAGTGTCGGAACTTTGGTAGAAAATAAAATAATCAGACGTCAGGGAGTTAAACAGTTTCGCATAACAACAGTCTGGCATTCCGGTTGGTTCCGGTTGATAAGAGCAAAAGTTAGTTTTTGTAAGTTTCGGTGCCCCACGTTTAGTCGGAATCATTCCGAAAGTTGCCCCCAATTTCTACTGCAGCGATTTTCTAGCCTCATTCGCTTTCGAGTCGGCGCTCTGCTTCTACCCTAGAATGCCAAACCATAATAGATCTTAGTGATGGGATGATAGAGAGGTATAGACACTTTGATCGTGAGTGAGACAGCAAACAGGAAAAACACAGAGAAAAAAATTAAACAAGTTTGAATAAGAATAAACCGGAACAGTGAACGTCGCACAATCGCCTAACCGTATAACTGTTCCGGAACGCTTCCGGTAAAGTGCCCAAGTCAAGTCCGTTGAGGGTTTACGGAGAAAAAAAGAAAACTTCAAACCAAAAGGTAAGTTGGCAACAAAATCTTCCTGGGGTTCGTTCGCTAACTTCCACCCATTCTGGTGGGAGAATCCGAGGGAGAAACCGTTAGTAAACGCGATTCGCGAATCATTGGCCCTATAGGGAACTATCGATGAAGTTTTCGCGAAGAAGATGAGTGGGTAAAGTTCTTCGGTCTGATGTTTCATATGCTATCTGCAGCGGAATGGGACGAAACGTGTAGCCATGATCGTCTCTACTTCCGAGCGTGTCAATGAAAACATAACATCCCCTATAGCTCTGTAAATGGACGGGAAGTCGAATAAACTTGGGCATGTAGTTTTCTCGAAACCCTTTGTTCGCCTAGTACTGGCTTTTTGCTGCACATTTGCGTTGAATAAAAAAAAACCCCATTGTAAGGACTTAAACATAGGGCACTGGTAGAGTGTCAACAAAAAATTACCCTTCCCTATGCTAATGAAACGGCACAGGCGAAGCGCAAGTGGTTAGCTGTGCAACAAATTAAGCGACTCGGCGTACCATAAATCGTCATTTCGATTGCACACCATATGGGAATAACAAAACTAGTTGCGAGAACATTTGTTACAACGCAAGCACCGTTGGTGGTAAGGATTTGGAAAAGGGCAGAAATGAAATAAAACACCCCACTGCTACGATGGCCTAAACGCTTTGATTAGCTGCTACGTAGATTCACCCTTGGGTCCTGCCTAAGGGCTAGGTGTATAATTTGCATACTGCATCCTTTCGAAACCTGTCGCCTGAGACGATTTCATTGTTATAGTATTGTAACATCCATGCTGCGCGTCATTACACATTTTATAGGGTGAAAAGGATGGTTCAGGGGGCTTCTCAACGCACTTCAGTCGAACTCCGGGTGCCGAAAATTGGAAAGGGACAGCAGAGATTTACTCAAATAGGTTTATTACAATATCATTTGAAAATCAATTTATCAAACGATTTATGTCTTTCAATCTTTTGATTGACAACATAGCAGTTTGAATTCATCTACGCGGCTAAAAGAATAAGTTGAAAACATCTAGTAAGTAACAGTCGTTGAATTTTCCAGGGAACCGAAACCATTCAATATACAGTAGAAATAAAAAGTAAAACAATAATAATTGTAGTCAGAAAGACAAGACTCGCTGCCTCCCTATAAAACCTCATGACAAGACATGTTGAGTTGTTTTACAGCATCTCTGTACGGCAACTACCAATGGAGCGAGATTTTCACCTGAGTCACTTACTTTGTTCTAGTCGCTTCGCATTCAGCTGTGGACCCTGCTGTATACATCAAAGATATCAAACAAACAAGAATGATAAAACGTGTCCAGTACTCGGAAACATCGGCTTGGTGAACGAGACTAAAATGGCATGCGAAAGGTAGACGAGGGGAAACAAAGTTAGACCGCTCGAAGATAAATGTTGTTGAATTGAATTGAAGAAAACACCGAAGTCTAAAGTCAATTATTAACTCCAGTGCCATCAATTAGCTTCGTTTAGTAAAAATTAACGTAGAAAATGGATCCATGAACGGGATCCCTGCCCGACTGTCGTAGTGGTTTCTAACTCCAGTTCCTAAACATAGAAATCGGTTTTATGATTGATGTTGCTTTTCCGCTAATGGCTAGACCAATTGCTCATTTTTAGGATGTGTTCATTTCAGTAAACAAATCGAAAAAGGACAAATTGAGGTAAACGTCCAGCATTTTCATTTGATGTCCGAGATGGAGAAGGAAAACAAGCACAGCTAAGTGCAAACCAAGCTTCGTGGGATGAAATGTGCCTCGAGTTTGGCTATGCTGAATGACTACTAGCGTCATTTGTGAATATTTGAGTACCAGCAATCGACGATGTCGCCTAAAATGAAACTTTTTAGATATCCTGGTGATTGCCTTAGTAGGAGTATTTGTAGATCAAAAATACGAATTGACATTTGTTTATATTTTTGTTTTGTTCAATAATACAAACACAAGACAAAAATGTCCGAAGCCGTTCCTGGTATTGAACAATTTTGGAATTATTATGGAGACTTCTTATTCTCACCTTGGTCTGGCCATCAGGTCTGGCTCTTCAGTTAAGTGATTTTTGTTTATTTTTCCAAGTATTTATTGCCAATACTACCACTTACAAAAGTGACTACCGCGTTTTGACACAATGACAGCAATCTAATCTGCATAAATCCTAAGCACCAAAACGTCTTTTGCTAAATTAGCTTAAATCTGAAGAAACGTCGTTTCTTTTCTTGAGCATAATATAACTCATGTTGTTACTGTAACTTGTACATACTTCGAATATGAATCTAATTTTATTTGAATTTATGAATATTTAAGCAAACTATAATCGGTATGATTATTATGGCCAATATGTGCATATGTAATACTAATCAACAAACAACATTATGGAACAAACAACATTAATCGAATTGTGTCTCACTAGTTGACTCAATTCAGCCAAATTTGATTTTTTTCGTCCATTCTGCTTGTTTTCCTCGACTCCTAGTTATAGGATCACGTGGTTTGCAAAGTGAAATATTGTGCAAAACACTGCACACTCCCGCTCGCTTCGTTTCAAAAACATCTGCAACCCGGATGATGGTGATTTATGTAACGATATCAATAGCCGATCCAAAATAACTCCATTCATATGGGGGATGTCGCTTTCCCGGTTAGCCGTCCCCATCCCCAGCGTTTTTCTTTATCGCCAGCAAACGGCGGGACTCCAAGAAAGTGGACCCAGGTACGTCTACGTATGCGTCAGGCACAGTTGGTCACTTGTGATGAAACTCACGTTTGTCACTCCCTACCGAAAAAGGGGGGAAAATCGACGCCCGATCCAACTTAAAGGAGACTGTTGAGGAGAATAGGACATTTGTCCCACTGTTTCATCATCCTTCGCTCGGCAGCGAACACGGCCAAGGAGAAGCGTAAAACGAAGACAGTGAGTCACAATCGCGTGCCCTTTCTCGGTCACAGCTGGTGCACGCTGGCTCGGAAATCAATTTATTTCCTTTCGAACTTGTCGAAATATTGTCGATTTCCTGGGCAGTGTTAGTGGGGCGGTTTCGTTTCTGATTTTTCGTTTGATTTAGATTAGCAACGTAATTGCTATAAATAAGGCTCCAGGTTTCTTGCCGGGGAATGGAATTTGGGACGTGCCTTCGGTATTCGGCTCGTGGGCGGGCGGGCGTCGCCAGGGGTACAATGTTTGGGTTTATGGTTTTGGGATGGAAAGGATTGATGTTGGGCGGTGGGCATGGGTTAATAGCAGCAGGAGGCTTATATTTGACTTTGACCAGTAGTTCCAGGCAAACTCGGAAGGCCAGTGTTGAGTCCCAGGTGCGCCTGAAATGATTGAACCTTCCATATTTTTGACGCACAATACATGGCATGAGGTCTTCTCCGTTTGTTTGAAGTATCTACAGTTAATTCAAGGTTCTTTCAAGTAGAAAATGTGCAGAGAACTGTTCTTTTAAAATGTGGATTTCGTATTTCAATAAAATATTATACATTCAAGAAAATATAGCCTTGTAAGCTTCTGGGTCAAGATCGGCCAAGAGATTCAGTGTAAAAAGGGGAAAAATAGTATATACGAACCAATGATGTGAAAAACTGGACTTCACGTAGTTGTGCATGTAAAGTTCACAAGACGTTTTCAATGGGGCACAATTGTCCTTGGGAAAAAAACTCAGAAGGCACGTTATGATTAGATTAGAACATTATGTGTGAGGAAACATTATGGTGGCAGGCACTCGCGCGATGAGCTGTTAGGAAGCACTTTTTCTACATTTTATCAATTTAACTGTCGGACAAATGGTGGGGGCACCAATTCTATCTTCCACTGCCACTGATGTGTTTTTTTCGGTGATACGAATGGAGGATCATTTGTTATTCCTTTCAAATGATCTCAAGCGCGAAGGCCCGAAAACCTCGATGCTGCTCGAGCTGAACAATGTTGCTCGTTAATTGCAACTACACATGTAATGCACCCATGCGAGGGCACGAGGGTAAATCCCTCCGGATGCTGCTGTAGGGTAGGTCCCGGGACTCTCCTGCCGTGTCAGAACTTTCACCCTGATATTAATTTCCATCCGCACGCGGACCCGGCGGCACGCTAGAGTTGAGAGCCCGAAAAAGAACCGTCCCCGGTGTCCCGTTGTTTTGGAAGCTCTACCGTAGGGGTGGAAGGATTTATTGGGTAAAAAAGTTTCAAAAATAAATATTGTCATTATTTTTAATATCCTCTCGCTCGCGCACTAGAGCTGGAGGAGTCGCATCGGGCGCCCGACATGGAATACTTGTGGCAATTGTCGCAACAGGGCGCGTAATGAGCGTTCTCCGGCGGGGAAAAGGCGAATGTCACCGAAGGGAAGGTTTGGCGCTGGTGACGACGGCAAAGATGCACGCGTCACCGTTAATGGAAGCCGTTCCGATAGTGCAGGGGACGGTGGCTGTGGCCCAGGAAGGAAGCGAGCAGCAACGCAGTTGCACAGGACTTCGACAAGCTATCAAAGTGTTTGCGCTGGCGCTTTCTGTGCTGTCACACTGTTCACAGACCCCCTAGCTGGTGAAGAATTTACGGACGATTCTTCACGACAGCGAAACCCGGTTCCGGATGACATTGCGCTCATCTGTCGCCGTTTGTCAGCGAACCCTAGCCGCCTCCCCGTCCCCGTGCGTACATTCGGTCGTTCATTCTAGACGATGTCCTGACGGTTGGGAACTGTTGCAGGGCTGCAGTGGTGTTCCGGCCTGGGGTGGAGGGAAGTGTTATCGTTGGCTTTATTGTTGTTCTCCTCGCGTGCCTGCATTTCGATCCCTTTTTCATAGATCCTTCTGGGACGTACGCGTGGAAAAGGCTTGAAGAAGAACTGGCGTCATCGAGAAAACATCATGCACCAGAACAGTAGAAAATGTAAGAAGTATATGTATGTTGACTAATTTAACAGTATTATTTGAGAATTTTACAGAAAACAGTTATCTGAAGTAATCAAAATTAAGGAAATATTGGATCAATACCACGTTCATTACTCCCTGGGTTAATTTATGCAGGCCTCATAAGTTACCTAACAAACGACATGTTTGATCAATGCTATATCCGTTACATTGAATGTCTTGAATAGCTTAGTAGAAGAAATCCAGAATGGAGTTGAAAACCTCATTGAACCAGTTCACAAATCATTGAAGAAAATGGAGGTGCCCTAATTTTGCTTACTTAACAAGTGTTACATGATTTACCTAGTTTTTGTTCATGTTGCATCCTTAAAATTCCGTCTTCAGGCTCTATACCTTGTTCGCTGGATTGGCTTTATGGCAAAAACCCAAATGTCCCTCAGGCAGATCGAGTATAAAATAAAAACACAAACAAAATGCAAAATGGCACAGCATCATTTCGGAGAACACACCCACCACCCTCCCGTCAGCTACCAGCTTCCACCGAAACCTGAGGATGTACTGAAACAATATACTTTTGTCGCCGCAGGACGTATGTCCACCTACGGTGCTTCCATCCTTCTTATGCTCTTTGTAATGTGGGATCCTTTCGCCGCTGCGGAAACGCACCCCGTTTCGAACACTCTCACCGCCCCTTGGTGCTTTACCAGTCGAAAATTGTTTCAAAAAGAAACAATCCAGCATCAACAATAAAGCAGGACAGTGCAGAAAGCGAAACCCCTCCACTTGCGAGCGGTTCCTTGAGCTTGACGATCTCTCACGGCGCACCGCACGGATGCGAGCGAATGGATGGACGGCCCGGGGACGAAGTTTTGGGTCTGGTTGTGTGATTTTACGATGGTTTCTTTTTTCGCCTTTTGCAAAGAAACACAAACACACACACACACACTGTTGGCTCCGCTTAGGGTAGCACAGCGTTTTCGTGCAATCCCTGGGCAATCATAAGCGATTTTGTGTGAAATTTTGACATAAGCGTGTAACTCAATCTCCCAAGAGATACGTGATACTATCGTGATAGCCGGTTGTGGTGGGATTTGCCGTCTGCTGGGTGGACGTTGCTCCAAGCTACGGCGCTCAAGAGGCTGAAAAGAGTCCAGCTTCTGGATGGGGTTCTGAACAAAACGAGCACCCCCCACAAGCAGAGCGAAAGATCGGATGGACATGGAACTGTAAGGATCGCTTACTGTTTTTAATCCAGTGACGTCCGAACTTTGTGAATGGATGGTTTCCTGTTTCGGAAAGATTGTTTCATGCTTTGTTAATGAAAACACGCTGAAGGAAGTAAGTAGCAAAAGCAGCGCTCCATTATTAGAAAATAAGTACTCCAGTGAATTCAAAACAACAAACAATTTATTTCCTCTCATTTAGCATTCATGGCGTGCATGAATTGCACAACATTTCAAGTACGCCCACATATTCGAGCGTTATTGTACAACCGTTTAATTAATCGATACACTAGAAGTTTGAAGTTCTTCAACAAAATTGGCACTGTTCATGATTGTGATCGATTTCCTAACAGTTGCAGTAAACAAGGGCAGTTTTTAATTATATCCAGAAACATCTGACGCAAGTGCCAGCCAGCCAGCGGAGGAGTGCTTCAAACTTTTATTACCAAACATTGCAGACGATTGCCGACGCGGAGGGAAAACGCTGCCCTACGCTCGGGAACCCCCTTCGGACCTTCGCGCGCAGGCTCTCGTGGCTTTCTGGTGTATGTTTTGAAAGATCATCCCACTAAAGTCGGGACTTTCCCAGGGAGTCGTACGCAGCAACATTACACAAAACCATCGCCTGTTTGCCAGGGGGAAACGATGAGCGTTCAGTAATTGGCACCCTCGAGTTCCGGATTTGCGTCATGCGTCTCCCGCGCGGCTCGCAGATGTGCGCTCCAGTGCCAGGACGTGCTCGAGAACCAGCAGCAGCGAGTCCTTCACTGACGGGAAAAGAAAGAATGAAACAGGAACGTAATTACAAGGTCGTTACAAGCGCCCGACGCTGGCGTCGAGTATTGAATCGGAATCGAATTACGCTCCTTTTGCCACCTCCATAATGTTCCTCGAGGGATTAGCGTGCGCACGCACACTCGCAGCGCCGCGTGATCGGTTTCTAGATCAAACTTTTGCTTTTTGGACTGGCCGGGGAGTTGGAGATGGAGTGCCGCTCGGCCAAAGGGAAGGAAAAGCAATTGTCACACCGAGGCGAGTATTGTTTGATTTTTAATGGCCGCTGCTGATGAGTGGCTATTGTTTCCGAATTGATTAATGATGGGAATTTGCGGGAAGCATGTGGAACGGCGGAAGGAAGTTCGATAAACGTATTTACATATTTATGCACCATACTGGATGTCATATTGGGCGTTTGTTTTGCGCCAAGCCTCAAGCTGGTGTCGCTGCCAGTGTCGCAAGGCGGAGAAAACAATAATGGTTGCATTTTTCGCTTCCTTCCTGAGCGTGATATGTTTCGGAAATGTTATAATTCAGAGCCTAAGGAGAGACTACACACTTTGATGATCTATGAGATACTGGTAATATGATTACACAAGGAGTACATATGATTTCCTTCTTCGCTTAATGGATAGTCGTTTGATTTTTTCAAATACTATCCAATAGTAGAGTTGATAGGAGGAAGACGAATCATCGACTGAGAGTGTATAATATTTTTAGCTTGGAGTCATGATTGAAATAGACACCCTTGGGTTAATAGCGGATAAGTAAACATGAACCCTTCGAAAAATCTTTTCAAAATCATTACTTTTCACCACCATTCTGTTTGTACCCATCGGAATGGAACACGACGGCGCACTTCCGGGACCCAAAACCTTTATTTCGTCTGAGGTTTTTCTAGTCACGCACTTACGGCGACAGTGTGCGCACACGCATCACCTCATCCTGCGGCACTGGGCGATACGTGGGCGACAGTTTTATTACGTGAGCGAACACACTTCAAGACTCCGAGACACACTTTCATTTACGCCCGGCCACAAAGCCATTCTCCCGGCGCTGGTCCTACGCCGGTACCCGCTGCTTCGGCTCGTGGCTCCATTTCTTGCCGTTTTCTAATGAGACTCTTGGATCTTCGGAAGGAATCGTACCATTCGAGTGGCTCCTACCCTGCGCTCCTGCCACCCTAGAAACAACGACGAATCGAAACCGTCACGGAGGGAGGGCGGGAGGCGAGGCACACGACCGACAATGAGTCCGAGACCAAGGACCGGGAACTGCTAAACCTCCACCCGAAGCGATAAGTCAGTCAAGAAAAGGACCGCAGCCATATTTAAACACGCTGCGTGTAGACACAGGCTTACCCGATGGACTGAGTCGTGTAAATATAGAATCTTCCCTTCCTACCAAACCACCGCACCCCTCGACACCCCTCGGCTCCTGCGCCTTCCCTTCGACAAACCCGCGAGTCACTGCAATCACGGACACTGTCAGCTGTTTGTAATCGCGGGTTTAAAAACGCGGCGCGGCACTTCTTCAATGCAAATGTCCAAGGGACCCTTCGCCTCTGGGACGCGTTCGACAAGCGCTGTATATACCGTCCCGCGTGTCGAGGGTGTCGAGTGGATAAAGAAAGTGTCACCGCGGGGCAAAAACTTTCTGTAAATCCTGCACACGGGGTGGCCGCAGGGTGCACATAATTTATGTAAAATATATATCGCTAGTTAGGCAACGCTCGTTTTCAGTTTTCCCGACGCACTCGTTGCGCATATGCGGTTCCGCGGTCGCGTTCGAAACGGAAAGTAGTTTAAAATGGCGAAAGGGACTATGCAGTTCGGCTTCTTCGGCTGCTAGTAGGGGCCCGGAGCAAATAAATGTATTTCGAGCCACAATTCAGGATACTTGCGGTAGCGGCTGAATGAAAATGAAATGTTCGTCCTCTATCTGAGTGAGGGTACTTTGTTCTATAGCAATTGAAATCGTATAATGTGCGATTCGCTTCGCATTACAAATGGCCAATTTTTATTTTCTTCATAACATCATGTAAGTACACTTATAATTTTCAATAGTTTCAATACTGTTCAATGTAAAATCAATACGAAAACAAACAACAGGAAAATTTCCTCTTCTTGAAAAACTAGAAGAATATAAACCTCGGCCAGTATTTAACACCATGGGATCCGTTTTCTCCATGGGTAGGATTTCCCTGTTCGGGATGAACTTCATCTAAAAACCAGCAGCATCGTCTGCCATTGTTTTGTGCTAGTTTAGTGTGCACATAAAACAGGTTTAGACGCCAAGAAAAATGTCAAATAGTTGTTTTCAGGTGATGTGCTGCGGAAATAGAATGCCGCACACGGAGGTCAACATTTGGACTAGTTAGCACAGTGGCACATTTCCCATTTTTACTGCTCCGTAAATCTCGCCTGGCGAGATCTCCCCGGTCGGATTCGTCTACCGGTGATGTACGACTCCAAACAGAAGGCCCCCCGTTCCGGTGAAACCTGGACCCCTGAAAGCTTCGCACATTTATCCTCCGTTAAGGGCTCTAAAGGGCTTATTGATTTCGAGAAAGCGAACATAAATTAACGAGCTAAATAACTTAATCCCTCGCCATGCCATGATCGAGCGACAGCGGGTGTCGGCGTCGGTGGCGTGGAGTGAAAGTGACGCCGCCGACTGCTAATGCAGGGCCGCCGGGCGAACGTGTAACAAAAACACTTAAAACAAATGGAAGAAGATGCTTATGTCAACATAAACATGGCATAATTTTTAATGTCAAGCGGTTGACACGGCGAGTCGGAAAACGGAGTATCTCCGTTTCCTCAAATTGATGGGTCGATCGGTATGGCCTAGGCGAAGATTTGAAGTGGATTTACAGAATGTTTCTATGTTGACACTTAGGTAGATACGTCTTGGGAATGTTTTTACGAATGTATCGTCGCATAGCGCAATGCGTAAGGGTCTCTTACGTTTCGATCTAGGACATTTTTCGAGATGAAAAGTGAACAATATTTTCCCGACGCCGTTTTCCGTTAGGGTTTGATGGGAGATTTTTTCAAATGTTTTAACATTAATCATGTAGGGTAAGTGTACCGGTTTTGTCATAGTTAGTAGTGCTTCAAGAAAACCTCGTCGAGTATAACCGATGTGCACAACCGAAGTGAACAAGCTTCACATCTAGCAGATGTCTCATCCAGTAGGGGAAATTGATTACTATTTCGATATTTTTTGAAGAATCAAACATGAATCCAAATACAATTTTATTACATATAATTTTTGCATTAATTATGACTGCATTGAACAATTCATTTGATTATTTTCGAATCTAGGATTCGAATCCATGTGCTCCACATTGCTATATCAGGTGTTTCGGTAGATCTTTTACTTCGCTGCACCATTGGGCCATACCATTTTTCATATTCCTTACTTTTCGATTTCTTAATTTTTCCCTCCTATAGATTTTCTTGTTTAGAAGTATCGTTTTTCATGCTGGTACAAACGGAAACGGAATAACACCTCGCTGCCATAGTCTTACAGAAGAAATTGCACGAGATCCCTATGGAGCCATAAAACTGCATCGCTTGGTTGGTTTCCGACGATTCTTCCGGCCACTTCTAATAAGTATAATAATTAAAATGTTCTAATTTTCTCAGTTCCGTTTTCGGTAATGGGAATTTTTCATTATGCCTGTTTCTAGCTCACGAATTCAAATCCATACCGCGTTTACTTTCTTGCACGAAATGCATTCCCCAGTTCTATTGCCTGAAACGGTTGTGAATGGTGCGTCCTGAATGGTGTTATTAAGTTTTATGATTTTTTGCGTTTCTTTCCCCAGTCCCAATGAGCCCGAACGGCCTGTCCAGTGTGTGATGCGTTCAGAAGCGCAGGAATCCGGAAAGCCTTCGGTATCCCGGGAGCACGGCTCTATCTCCCCGTGCTGCTGGACGATGCTCGCTGAATCCTTCGAAATGAGACGAGCTCAAATTCTCCGGTCAGTTGGTCGGAGCTGAAATAATGCCGAATTCATTTGGGCTAATGTATGCGTAACGGTTCACACGCGTACAGTCGTAACAAGCGGATGGGACAAGCTGGTGGTGGGAAAGGCACGCCGAACACTGTTGCTGATGAAGTCCTCCGGTGCGGCCGGTGCAATGGGTTTATTTTTTCGACGGCCCCATGGTCCGGCGCACGAACAATAATCCTTCGCCATAAAACCAAACAGCCGGCCAGCGTCATTAGAGCCCCAGAAATTCCTGACTCCCGGACCACGTCTAGGTCCCGCTCTGGGCCCATCCAGCCTCGGGAGCGGTGTGGAGTGTTTTACAAGCATCTTTCCAATCGAGAACACGGGTAGAACGAATGGGCAAGAAAAAAAGGGCCGTTCGTACGTCCTCGAAAGCTTCGCCAGTTCCTGGGGAACTTGAACGGAACCCCGCGTACCATTAAACAAAAAGGACTGAAGTACACCGACAAAGGCACCACGGAGCGAGCGAAGTCTTGAATTGCATAGGGGTATTAATCCTCCGTTGCCATTCGCACTTTCCACAACAATTCTCATCGGGATGGGTTTTGAATTTGTTTTCTCATTTCTCCTCCATTTTTGTAAGGGCTGCTGCTTTACCTGGTTTTAGAAAAAGGACGCACAGCGAGGACTTTCGATTGCATCGGCCGGTCTGCGTTAGCGTATTTTGGCACTTTGTATTGAATTTCGCCAACACACTGAAGTACTTGTTTGATAGCAGAGGTAAACTAATCTTTCCTGCTGTCTGCATTCACGGAACGCTATCTTCAACAAGGGTAGTTCTCTTTCATTTCCAACGACCCGTGGCTCACAGTTTGTTGTTCTCTCATAACGTGTTTCGATCAAAAACATCAGCACAACTCGTAACACTGAGAAACCCTAATACAATCTCCGGGGCAAACTATTTTTTGTAAAATGTAACTTCGACCGATGTATGATAGTGTAGTTATTGACGAAATTAAGCATTGAAAGTTCATTTTCGCAGCCAAAACAACCAACAACGAAATAACCAACAGAGTTTGCCTTAACTTTGTCAACAACACTGTCCGGCCACGTAGCCCAAACGCATCTCAATAAGTTAATCTATTACTCAGACGAATCCAACCAGAGCGGACACCCGTTCGAAATTGTTTTGATGTCGAGTCTCAGCCCATAATAGACTTGCCCCAACTCCCGCGTAGCCGAGAGATTGCAATGGTTCATCAGCGAACTGCCGGCAATATAACGACGGCGACATTCGGGCGAGCATTTCGAAAACAAAGTCCTCTGCGGAAGGAGTATACCCATAATAAAACATATTTTAATCCGTTTTAAACCGATTTTGCGGTATTATGTGTTATTATGGCGATACCGTCACCATGTCGACGATGGCGAGTCGTGCTGGGAGAGTATGTTGACGATACTGATGAGTACGACTATGAGCGTTATGATGATTATGATGATAAGACTCCGTAGAGCCAGCCTGCGGTACGTGTACGCAAGAATATATGCTCGTGCTCGTGGCAGGGGCCGGATACTATGGCGCCGGAGCTGGGGCGAGAGATTAAATGTGAGGGATAAAAAAGTGAGGTTATGGTCGAAGGTTCCGAAAGGATGAACCGATAACCGGTTGCCAGTAGGAAAAAACAAATTACACTGATACGCAAGGATACGCGTGGCTGTTCCCGGTGAGATAATAATGGCCACAGCACCCAGCAGACACTCGTGTCGCCTTGAACTAGACGCGGGGTGCTGCTTATCGTTGGGGGCGAGGCGTGGCCGGCATCGAGGAATGGGAGCGTGTGTCGTTTCAATTAAAGTTACGGTCATTAGGATTAATTCGATTACGTACGAGGATTAGAAACGGGTGAAAAAGACCATCACCAACCTGTTCCCACAAATGGTAGCTGAGTTGAGGGTATTTTGGATACCGTTATGCTTTTATGTCGATTATCCTTCCTGCATGGCTATTGATTACAGAATGTTTCGATCTACCCTGAAGAACATTTTGGGGACAAATTATAGTTACACATGATTGGAAGGACTGTTGACTTAGTAGTTCATACTAATTTAACGTAGTTTAATGTTTAAACGTTCGACAAACATTTAGTTTCTAGCCGATATTTTAATCAATGTTAATTTAGTGTGGATTAAAATCGTACTCTGTCTGTTGTCCTCAGTTTTTGCGACAATTGCAGTTCTTTGAAAGTCCAGTTGTTGCAGTTCCTTTAAAAAAGAAGCGAACATAATATGTTTTAATTCAATAAATATTAAATAGTTAAATACGTTCAAATGATAAAGTAAGTTCTTAATTCAGGCAATATGCTTTCTTGCCTGCTCTTTTTTCCCTTTCTTGCCTGTTTATCGGTCAGTTGGACTGAAATGAAATCCTAAACAATACGTGCACGTACAGGCACATGTTCTAATAAAGAGACGAAGTCAAAATATTTAAAAAGAATTTCTTCCAAGAAGCGTGTCATTTTAATATCACAATGCGAAACAGTAACATGAGTTTTCAATTTAAATTATTCAGAGGAATTTATCAAATTACTCTCGACTTCCGTCGCTTATGGTACATTGAATCAAATTGTCGGTGTTTTTACGGCGAAAAAAAGTTATCAACATGGGAAGAGACTGTTTACGAAGGATGTGGTAAACATGATCTAAATTATTTGGGGCACACAAGAAATTATAGTTTTAAAATAATTGAGTGAATCTTGACATTCAGAAGCAGAGGATAGTCAGTGAGGAAGTAATATCGTACAAGATATCGGAAAAGGCTTTTAAAAACCACTTGGGCACTGCCACACAGACGGCGGACGACATTTATGCAGCATTCGTCGCCGGCATTGGGTTGATTGTTTACGTCCTCGAGGCATCGCTCGCCGCGCGCAATGATGGAGGCATGATGAGTGGCGCACTCGATCCGTGTCCGCGTGTGTCTCGCATTTCCTTCATCATCGGATGAAATCTGTGCGTGAGTTACTGTACCGAAACGGATGCTGTGGAGATGCTCGAGCAATCTTCCGAGCACTCATTGGGCCTATTTCACGCACCGCACATTTTCACCGGCACGCTCAGAAGCGACAGACGGAACAGCTGTTCAGGAATATGCGCGCTGCTGCTGTTGCAGCCGAGTTCGGGTCGGCGTTGGCTTCGGGCTTCGGTCGGCAGTGTAGCTCGAGCCAGGCGGCATCGCTGCTGTCAGTAGTAGTTCGTCTCTGGAAGCTGACGGTGTTCGATGGTGCACTTGGCGTGATAATGCCGTGCGGTTTTCTTATAACAACATCCGTGTTACGACAATAGGATTTGGGAGTTTTCGGTGATCCGATGCTGCATGACACTGTTTGTCATGAGTTGATGGTACGTCGTGGAAACTAAGTGTAACATTGGTGTTAGAAGCTTGTTCGGTCGCGTTTACTACTCTGAAAAGGAAAAGAATCGTCCTAAGCGAAAAGTCGCATCCTTTTCACGCACTAAAGCGGGGTCATATGCGATGCGAAGTCGGAATATTGGTTGCGTGCGTGTAGTTCGTTTTCCGGCCGTGAGAGTGCAACCGGAATTACATGACAGTGATGTAATTTTCAATTGGGAAACCAGTACTGCAACAGCCGCTCGAATCTCGAATTGGTGAATTACGCCATTATGTGCGTCTGCCTGTCGAATCCAACAATGCTATCGAAAGGTTCTGGAAGAGAATTCTAGTGTAAAAGTGTACAGTGAGTGTTGGTGTACATTTGTCCACGATATGTTTCATGGACGATACAATATAATACATTCTAATAAAAGGAGGAAAACTGAAAGCAGTTAGAAAATTAAAGCGCCGGTGGTGTTTGCAGGCATTATAAGTGATTCCAGTTCATGGTTGTAATGTGCTGTCGGTGCTGTAATACTTGTGTCCAACTGTGGTTTTCGCCGGCGATGTTTTTGTTTCGTACGAATACGACAGGAAGTGTGTGTAATTGTACGAATTAATTTGATTGGAACAAATTACACGACCGGTTTATCGTGCTGGTTGGGTAACAATTACCTTCGTTTCCTAAAGAAAAGTGATTTGTTTGTATCGAAGGGAAGGATTATCCGGATTGGCGGCAAGACAAAGATGTTTGCCTAAGCGGTGTACACTCCATCCAGAGACAATGCGAAATTGGAGCCTTAATCGATTCAGGTGAGTCCTGTGGGGCGCTGTTTGCACTGGGAAAGTCGTTAACAGTGCCTTTTTGCTCGTATTGTGCATGTGTCAGTACGAATTCAATTCAACCAACTCGCAGCCAGCTCTATAGGGCCCAACAGGAACGCATGGCATGTTCCGTCCTAGAGGCACGCTTTCGTTCCTTTCCTTGCCCCTTCATCTGCTAGCCCAACTGCGCCATATCTGAAGCGAAGGAAGTATGATCTACGCCAGATAACGACGGATAGGGACGACGAACAGACGGGCGAAAGAGAGGCGAAAGCTTTTCCCAGCGGAAGGATTATAGGCAAATTTTTCAGGATTATAAGGTGATTATTTGGAGATTTCCCCTCGTTCGTTCGGCGTAGCTTGGAAACATCATTTTTGGTTTTTTGCCTTTTTGCGTCAATCCGTCGCGTTCAGGCGCGCAGAGGGCCGGATAACGCGAACGGAAACATGATTTTGAACATTTCTTAAATTCACCTGTCGCGTAACTGAAAATCGTTGCATAATGCCAATATGATTTAAAACAAATTGCTGGTTTAAAATATAGATGGGTAAAATTATGTACTTTGGATTGATGAATACAATTTTCATTATGCAAAGGCTTATGGTCCATGTCGACGATTCAGCTATGGATAAGTTATGAAAATCCGTATGATTTACGCTATTTTTATACCGCTGGCAGACGCTCAAATACATAAAACAGTATATAAAATAGACACTGTTTCAACTATAGCATGTTTCGGAAAGCTATTTAAAAAAAACACAAGAAACGTCAGTTACGTAAAAATGCTACACTTTCACGAAACATATTTGGACTACCAAAACATTTACGATGTGATATGAATATGTATAGAACAGTTTTTTTTTGCAACACGACGGGATCATGTTACAGGATACGGCACTCGTAATAATGGCCACATTAATAAAATATTGTCGCTGCAACCGTTTTTGATTGACGGATGAAGCAACAAATGTCGGATCCGGGAAATGAAGAGTGATAGTGCCACGTTGCAGGGCCAGCACGGAAGCACGGAAGGATGGAAGCCGGGGAGAAGAAAAGGGCCAAGCAAAGGCTCAAACGGGAACCGAACTCTCTTGGCCCATACTTGGTCGGGTTCTTTGATGTCTATCTCGTCGGTGGCTTATTGCCCTGATCGTCGTTTCAATTTCCTTACAAACTTCACGAACATGGCGCGTTCTTATTATTAATATTTAAGATTTTTTCTTCTCCCGCACGTCTTGTGAGACCTTTGTACAGGCCGAGGTCGGGCCTTTTTGTTGTGCATTTCTTTTCCGCGGCGTATTGAAATCCATTGACTTTTTATTACCACAGAGTGCGTCGTGGCAGAAGTCGGGCAGAAACAGTCCACCGATGCTAGAAGTAATCAGAATCGAGTGATGTGTTGAGGGAGTGATTGAACCTGTTAACCCGATGCTCTGCCGGGATGATTTACTCGGAGAGATGCAACTTAACAACCTGCAATTCAATTGCATAATTTGAACCTGCGAACTGAATCCGTAATGATTGAAATCGTTGGGGATTCTCTAAATAAGCTTTCGGAATTACACTCCGTATGAATTCGTTCCATTGCCGGTTGTCTTCTGGCGAGCTGATCCACTATCCACTTGCTGCATCTTTCCACTGCAGCCAGCGGAAAGCAATAAAATGGAGTTTCCATAAATAAGAATAATCATAAAGCTCTCCATTCAACCCACACTCTAAAACTTCTCTCGGCTACAGGGAAGTCAATGGTGGTTGGACGATTAAACTTCCTATCATCTGGGATGTCCCATGGCGCGAACTATGATGTAAATGTGAGTGAAAGGATGCGTTTAATAGAGGCGGCCGAAGAGGCGATAATGTTAAAGAATATCGACACCACTCCACCGGCCAGCTTTTGTGAAGGGCCGGATCGAGATTTCATAGGATGGAAAATGAAAAAACATTGTGCCCTCGAAAGACCGGATAGATCGGACCGATGGGTGGGGTCTACAACAATCCTCAAATGGTGTTATCGGTCTTGATTTATTCCTTCCCACCTACCAGCCTGCATACCAGAACCTGCAAGGGATAGAAAATTATCGTCCGGAAGATTGGGAGCTATTAGAGTCGTCCGGGGTATTAATTGAAAGCCTAATCCGATAATTTATCAAATTTCATCTTCACGTTTAATTTTTCAGTAAAAACTTCCAAGTATAATAAAATGCCCAGAAATGATAATATATAGCTGGCATTAGAATAACAAATGTACTGTTTATAACAAGTATCTGCGCCTAGTTTTCCGAAGGTTTCCGCTTGTTCACTGCTATATAGTTTGGTTGAATATTCTGTATTGATTCTACAACATACGCCACGTTAGTTCAACAAAGAGAAGCATGTTAATGTTAACATGTTAATCAAAATATACCTAGGTCCTACCAGTAAACGCAGGCCCCCCTCGAGGGGGTAATGTCGGCACTGTTGTGTTTTGCTCAACTCATCAATAACACATATTTTGTTGCCCAATTATATCCATCGTTTCCTTTGCATCTGTTCGGCAGCCGCAAAAAGCGTGCATCTAGCCAGGAGTGCGGTTACAATTAATTAAAACTAATTATACTAAGGTTCCGTTCCCGAGGCGCGCACAGGCTGGAAACTGCCGCGAGTGAAGTCGGATCAAACCGAGTTCGCCTGGTCGAAGATTTTGGAGATAGCGAAAATGTTGACCGTCTGTCTCCCGAGCGCGGGAGTTTTCGAGAAGCCGAACTCGGCCGCCTCCTCGCCAAATGGTGTGCGATTAGCAGCCGCACGGACAAATATTGACGTTCGTACGCAAGCTGTGCCTTCGCAAATGCTGCTGATGGGAAAAGCAGCCAGAGGCCAACTGGACGGCACATGGCCGCGGATGATGAGATTCCCGATAGAGAGGAAACTCCGAATTCTGCGTACGCCCGCGAAAGTTAAATAGCAGAACTCTGGCGGTGGTTACGATGAATAATGTTTGTGGCTATGTTGCGGCCGTTTGGCGAACAGTGGCAGCAACAACAAAAAAATGGCGCCCGCCCCAAACCAAACAGCTCATCCTTATTGACCGTTTCAAGCCAAACACTGGCCCCAATGCTGCCGCAGGGTGATGAAATTAGGATTCTTCTGACCGCGCCGATGCGTCGTTCCTTCGACGACGTCGCAAGCATTGATGGCCTAGAAAACAAGTCTTGCTAGAAAAGGGTAATGGGATGTCCTCTCGCGGTGGACTGGTAGTTCTGGGTCAGCGTGAGGCTATCATCATTACATGTAGTGGTTGGGGTCCCAAAAACAAAGTGAAATTTCTCACGTTCCACGGCTTGTTGATTCTAAGCGGCAGCGCATCGCCCGTGGGGAAAAATGTAAATGACTCCATTCAACCCGAGTTTGTTATTTGTATCCCGGCTCAACAGATCCCGCCAGTAAGAACGATGGAGGCTCATTACAGCTCTATGAAATACGGTATAATGTTCTTAGCATAACGATTCTTGAATATTTGATCACATGAAACTGTGTGTGCATGTTTTGTAATACTGATGCCTCTGGCCGTATTGAGGCTTTCGATTGAATCAGCATCATCGAGTTTACTTGTTACTTGCTATACGAAATGCTTAAGAAATATTTGTGATTTCTTCGTTGGGATGTTCGTTGGGCGTTGTTCCTGCTGTGCTTACTCTAAAATAAAAGTAAGTTCATCGAGAAATGTTTGCCGTTGATGTTTTACAAATGTATGGAAAAACGGATGCCATGTCTGCCGAAAAAACCTGCTTGTACCATGACAAAAGGAGTTTACACTCGACATCGCTCCCTTACAGTGAATCCCGAATTATTCTTCCTGGCATGATAGCCAAGAAAAGGGCTTTAGGTGACACACCGTAATAAAAAGGTAATGTTGGTCATGAATAAATAGTTTCAGTAGGTCGTAGATCGGGCAACGAACACTTGGGTTTGAGTCGCTGTTTAGTAAACCGTGCTAGAGTTTGCTCGTTATTAGAGAACTTTGCTCGTTGTGCAAAGTATTCGGTTTATGGGCTAGTCTAATGAATTGAAATTTCGAGTTTTCAGTTCAGAAAATACAACGATGAAAATGAAGAATGCTTCTTGAATGTTGTTCGATTGCAGTTCCATTCCCCGATGGGCCGTTCAAAAGAATTTGTCGAAGATTTTATCTGGGGGGGGGGGGGGGGGGGGGGGGGGGGGGGGGGGGGGGGGGGG
>JAOEFI010000004.1:36513979-36559098 GCA_034621735.1 Anopheles plumbeus | reverse complement strand
GTTGACCTGTGGGGCGGAGGGGGGGGGGAGGAGGGGGTGGCGGGTGGGCAATAAAACATTGTCAAGCGTTCAGCGAACTCGGTGCCGAACAGTGGGTGCCAGATTCTTACGGCCGCATGCACGTAATGTTTGCCGACTTCGGGCGCCAACGATGAGTGGGAGGGTCGCATTTTGCCGAGCATTTCAAGGACGATGGCCGCGCGGTGCTGAATTGTAATAAAAGGAAAATGGCTCAAACAAGGGAAATAATTATCAGGAAAACAAGGAACTCTTTGTGTGCAGAGTGGCGTCAGCCAAAGTTGTCGTCACTAAACATTGTTGTTTGACGGAGAGTAAAAAATTCGTGAGATATAGATGGGATAAATAAATGGATGCGAAGAACAGGAAAACTGAGGACATAATGCTCTAGAAAGCTGGGAAACTCAGTTGAAGTTGAATGGGTGTTCATGACTCCCAGCGTTTTGCAGTAATTCGTTAGACAATTCGTTACCAAGAAGAAGTCTGCTAATGGTACAAAATGGCGCAAACATACAAGAGTGATTCCTTTCTCCATCTTTGTCACTGCAAAATGTGTTCCACTATTCAGTTGGTGCAAATGTCTCCGTATTCCGTACCACTCCTTGGTTCACACTCCGGTGTGAACGCGGTAGATATCGGGGCTGGTGGCAATGGGGAAAGGAAATCATTAATACGAGTCGCTAAATCAAGACACACCTTTTTATTTGGGAAACTGGAGCATGGGAAGTGTTAAATTTGCCTAGGACAAGGTTTCGCCGGAAGTGTCTGACACCACCGCACCGTGGTTGTAGTTGTGGAGGCAGGATGCAAAATCAGGATCCTGTCGTATAAACAATCGTTATGTGCCCGGTACGATAAAACTAAATAATTAATCACTTCTATAACTATCCTGTACATAGATTTACTGCACCGGATATCCTTCTTCTTTTCATGCAATTGAGGTATTGACTTGTAAACATTTATTAGCTTAAAGTAAACAAATTTCGGTATAAGTTATACACAATTACAAACAAAGGAAGACAGGACCCTAAAAGGCCTAAAAGAGTTGTAGTTATATTTTTACCATTTGGCCATTTTTTTTTATCGATGTCAGTATCTACGACTGATAAGATGTTTCGAGGTATTTTCAAACCAACGAATATTTACCGAGATTGGTTGGTACTGCGGTTTTCCCCAGTATTTCCAGATTCCCCGGGCGCACGAGTGAAACTATTGTAATAAAGTAATGAATGTACTATCGGTAAATATTTGGTATTGATTTCACCGCCCTGCGCACATTGGCTTGTGTTTGTTTGACCGTTAGGTGTGCGTAAAGTGGTGCTGATGCGTCCCTCCCGGCCCAGGAAGGTTTTCTTCGGAGGAAAATTCTAGAATTATTATGGCGCGGCCGCCATCCGGTCTGAGGCTCGCTGCAGGAAGGAGTGGGAACAAAGGAGGCGCCTTCGTCGACTTCACGTGCCAGATGGTTTTTGACATGGGCAAGTGGGAAGTGGAGGTGGCACGGACTGTGGACACGGAGGGGAGAAACTTCGTGCGTCAGGGTGAAAAGTGGTTCGAGTTAGACATCAAAACAACTCATCAGACGTTGATTGACTCTAGCATTTTCCTACGGCAGGTACCTAACTTTTTCGTGTCTAGTTGGGCCGATGTAAGTGTTTGCCGAGTGCAGGGTGGGTAGTAGAACGTTAGTGCCAGGCTTTGTGCTTGTCTCGTCAGCTGGCTTCGCCGGAGACGTTGGGGGAGGGATCGCCAGCACAGTCACGATGGCTGCTATCGTGGAAATTAGTTTTATCAAACTTTTCCTAGCAGCACGACGCGCAAGAACTTGAACGACTTGAAATGTTGATTGTATCGCCAATCGACTATCCAGCCTTGGGACGCACGCACCCTGGCACCCCAAGGCACTACACACGTACACGCCTCGCCATAAAGCCTCAACCTTAGAGGGCCTTTTTTGAGTGAATCATTAACTGTTTTAGAAAGAACCATCAAGTTTTCGGTCACTTTTTACGAATACCTCCAAACGGATCTCGCGTAACGTGTGCGTGAGGAAAATGCTGTTTCGTTTATATTTCTTTTACGCCGAAGCAGTCACGCCAAGCAGCTCACCGAACATCGGCAAGGACGGAACAGAAGGAAGGCTTCGACTACTGCTGTCTAGTTTCAATCACCTGAGAACCCCACCCCGTTAGACGTTGGATGATGAGTAATGAAAATGATTTAAGATTTATGATTTCCGGGCATTCAATTCCCCTTGGTAGTTGTCCGGTTTATTAGTAGGCAACTGAACGTTAAAACTAGGTTCCATCGATTTTTAAATTAAAATCCCCGATGCTCATTATGCCCTTCGGGAGAAGTAATAGATTGGGAACAACAAAATGACGGGCCAAATGAAGTAATTAATAAAAAGCTAAAATTTCGATACGAAAGCAAATGTGTAATAAATCTGCACTTGTTTGATAACAACTTATTCTAAGTATTCCCGAACACTACGGTTTAAGACTTCGTACTTTTAGGATCTAGCAGACTATACAAATATACTTTAATAGGTCTCGTTTGCTCTTCCATCTCTACGCAACGCCAAATTGCATGCTTCCACAACAAACAGTGGTACAAGTTTCCATTTTTTTCGAATTTAAAGCGCAACCCACACCGGTACTGCATTGAAATACAAAGTACATTATGTTATTACACTTCTAGCCGGAGCTCGCAAGACTTTTCTCAACCGACAATACGCCAGGAAGAAAACGTGGGTTTCTTTCAAGTTAGTGTTCCTCCCCTGTGTACGTATTTCACATCGCCCGCTTGTCAAACGTGGCCCGCTTACGACTAGGCTGAAACGTACTTCATCATTTGCGCTGTTGCACCTTTGTGCCACCCCGGTGTAAGTACTTGGCGGTTTCAAGTGCGCAACCTTCTCCCGGAAGCGAGCGCCATGCTTGGTGCAGCGAAACGGCGCTAGGAAAGGTCATAGCAGCGGGAACTTCATCATGGAAACATAAAAGTACGATTTACGGTTCATAAAACGCTACTACAGGGCAACACATTTTTCAAGCAGTCCCTTTTTCCTACATTTTCCTATTCGATTCTAAAGGCGCGAAGGGTGGGGCGACATTTGAAAAGACGCTTGTTCACGGTAATTATCGCATTGGATAACTAAATGGTTGTTTTCGAAATAAGTAGAAAATAATACCAGATGTTTCATTTTTTGTATTCCGTCCAATCTTTTGACATTCTAAGAAGCAAGGTCTTGAAAAGTGACTTGAATCTTTTCCTTATAAACAAAACATGTAAGTTTTCCGGCTTCGTAGCTTTCTTGTCATTTGAAGTGGCTAACCACAGGTAAAAACGCAAAAATGCACATTGTCCAGTGATGCCATGCCAATATTTTCGCTGCCAACCAAAAGGATAAAAGGTTTGCGACATACTGAGCATCCGCTTTTAGCACAACCGGATTGTTGCGCCTCCTTATCACGAACTGATGACCGTAGTACATGAACAGATAACATGATACGACAGTAATACATAGCAAGCATAGAATATTTGAGTAATCTGAAAATTTTGAAAAGTTTTTTGAAGTCCCAAGAAAATTGGCGATTTCTTTTCAAGGGATCACGATCAATGGTTACCTGGAAACACTAATCTGCTACACCCATGGTCCTCCTCAAATATTGTATGGGTTTCTTTTCCCGTGAATCGAAGCGATTTCATGCTCTCGTGAATTTGGAACGATGACAATTGAGGTTGAATTCACTAGGGTTCTAAGGGCAGAAGTGGCTTTGTTCTGTGTTGTTGGCGAGCTTTTACTTTCTCGTCTAAAATGCTATTGGGAAGACACAATAGGTCTTAAACTCCGTAAACCAATTGCTATGCAACTAACTAAAGTCAAATGTATTTATCCCATTTTGAACGTCTTCTCGGGTTTGGTCTACAACATATCTTCAATAGAATACTCCACCAACCATCATAGCGAGTACTAAGTAATGGAATATGTGTGTGTGTATGTGTGTACTGGCTCGCATGCTCAATGCCCATAAAACATTTTCCCATTCATTCCGTAGGTGTAGACAACCGCGAAAGTATATACCATTTACTTGCAGACGTGCGATTCTTTCGTGCCATTTATACATGCTTCCTTGGGAGATGCCAGCGGTTTGACCTCTATTCCCACCATTAGCAGGCTCTTATCCTTCGTATCTGGTTAGCTTTGCTTGCCCCTCCCTATACCCTGCGGTGCCATTGTTTTTCATATGCACAAATGGAAATGATAAATGAGGACTTTCCGAAACGGCCGCCATTGTTCGAAACTAATTCTATTCATTCCACAGCCAGACGAATCGTGGGTCATGATAATTTGGCTTTGTTTTGCGCTGACTTTCCGTTCCGAGGACAACCGTTGCGGACGCGGACGCGAACAAATCGAACGGATAAGTGTTTCGTCAAGTTCGAAGCGTTGTGCTGCGGCGGTATCTTTTGGCAAAACATGTCTTTCGTTTTACGAATGCAATTTCCATAAATTCGCCCGGCACACGAATGCCAGGACTAACCAGCGAAAACAACCCCCCGACGTGCGGAAGGTTTTACATGTTTCGGGACGAATTGTCGGCGATGCTCGGGGAAATTAGTATGCAAAAGGTACACTGTGCTCATGTTCGCTTGGTGCAACCGCTCGGAGGTCTTCATTGCATTTGTTTTTATGCACCGCCACAGTAGTGCAGTGGTGTTTGCATGTGGAAATATTTAACACTGATGTGCAGGTTTTAACTTCCCGCGGTGTCGTGTTTAGGCAACATTTATTGTGGCAGATGCTGACTACCCGTAATGTAATCAATTTCTGTTTCTAAGCGGAAGGCTGCCAGTCTGTCTACACCTCAATAACAAATAAATAAAGTTGATAGATATCAGAAGGCGAATTTAGTGAAATAGTAGAAGAAACGGCAGTTTCCACCTTTTTTTAGAAGATGCTCCAGGAATGTCGTGAATGATGAATGGTTAGAAAAATGAATTGAAGATTTTACTAATTTCATTTTACTTTTCTATGTTTATTAATACTATTTCCAATTCCAATGCTTTTGTATTCTCGTTCACGTTGTTCACGGATTGAAAATACCTTTAATCGTAAGGGGCGGGAAGGATACTGTTCGAAGCTGTTGTACTTTAATAGGTCTGTAACATGAAACATAATGTTTTAGTTTTTACCACTCACTCAAAGAACTAACACGACATTTTACAAATACCATAAACACATGGGTTGTATCGACGAGTTAGTATTGTTACCTCTGGAGCAAGTGTAACAAATGTGTTGCCTGCATGTATTGTATCTGAAATCGTTCCGCGCCGTGTAAACGTGTTAATGTGCTGTGAAATAACTCAGGCCCTTATCTGGCCGAACAAACTTCGTTGTTCGTGAGCATGGAAGGCACTGTGGCACTCCAGCTGTTGATGGTCAGCTAGTTCACATGCTATCTGTTGGTAGTTTATTTCTTTACGGTTCTTCGAAGCCGTCGTACAGCGGGCAGAATAGTTGTTTCACATGTGTAAGCCTCTGTATGTGAATGATTTGCTGCTGGCCAAAAGTTGGACTGGGAGTAGAGTCGCCAAATCCTCAAGACACCAGTACAGTACCGTGCCAAGGGATCCTAAATGCACGAAAGCCTGAGCTGCGACTCGTAGCTCAAATTTGCAACTCAAGCGATATCCATCTTGCTTAGTTTGCATAAACCATGCCTTGCATACGCTGTTCGTACGAACGTCATTTAAATTTTTATTGTTTATTCAACTTTCCTCATAAAAAATGGATGCCATTCTCATCGCACGAGAAATCTCGTCTCGAGGTGCTCAGTTTTTCTTGCTTTTCTTTTTTTGCAATGCTTAGCATCATTCCTCGCCGTTCCTCGCAGGATGGGTCGTTTCCTATATTCTCCCGTTGGTTTTTCGCTCGCCGGGTGGGGACCGGCACATACACATCACCACCACTGGATGCAGCAGTTCATCTACCGTGATACATGTACTCCTGCGTACATGCAACGAGATGACGACGGGAAAAGGAAAATAACACACGGCTCCGTCCCGCCCGGGAGTCCTGGCAGTGCCTACGCTTCGCAACAGTGTTTTTCAAGCGTGCTGCTGTCGAGAACGGCAAACGACACAAATCCTGTCTGTCCCGGGAAAATTACGCCGGTGTTGGAGGGAAATGAAGGTTCAAAAAAGTCTTGCCCGTGCCCCGATGAACAAAGGCGGGGAAAATTTATGACAGCAAACAAGGAAAAATAACTTGCAACGTACGGGAAGCAAATAATTTTCATATTTTAAGTGTTTGCCGTTTTCCTTTTCTTTAAGCCTATTCCGCTCGGAGTGTCGAGCATGCAAAAACCCATTGTCGTTCCGGTGCTGACGTCGTCGTGTTGACGTCCCATGTCCGCCCGGGACTAACGCGGGACTTGTTTCTTGAACTCTCCAACAACTTGGTTTTTGCAATGTTTCGGGGCACTGCAACATCGTAGAAAACCATTATCTTTGCTTTTGAGTTGAGATACGCAGTTTTGTAGTATGAAGAAACTGAACGAATCCAAATTTTATTTCAAACATTGAATAAATGAATGAATGTGACGCAGGTTGTTTCACTGCTTGTAATTTGTTTCGATGAGGACAATTTGTATTTAATGCAATCGTATGGCAAAGAACCCATTTTTTTAACGATATTCCCACCCAGCAGTTGTCTCCCATCCCAACGAATAATTGAAGCAAGAAGAAGTTTAAATCATAAAATGTGCATTAAGTTAGGTCATTAGGTCCTGCAACATCGGCACATCTTTTAACGATTGGAAATGGTTGAGTTAATGGAAAAATTGTTTTAAGACACTATTTAGTTTTACACCTTATTTACGTAAGACTTCAGATTTCCCTGGAGCCTTAATAGTTTTTACATAGCTTAATTTATTCAACCCGAACACCGACTATTAGATTAAAGTTAGAAACAGAAAACTTTCTTTAGCTGAGATGTGGTTTGCGATCTGTGTACAAAGATGATGAAAAGTAGACTTCTGGACATCTAGGGATTGAGCTGCAAATCGGAAGGAAACACTTCGAATTCGAATGGAAACATGTTCACACGGTTTGACACTACAAAACACACATGTCTTTCAGTACTTCAATAACTGAACAAACGGATTGCAGAGAATTTGAAATCAAATGGTCCTATCATCACTTACTATAAACCTGATTCTGAAATGTGACCGAGCTTTTAGTACTGTCTATGGCAGTTTAATATGAATGATGGCTGTGTTTGAAGAATGTGTTTATAGTAACTCTATGGGTCATTAAGGCCCCTTAGCTGACTACTTTAAAACACCATCTTGTGTTGAGACTTTATCAAATACATTCTGAATACAGTCGAGATAGTCGAGAAGCATGAGGACATTTTTCTGCTCAAAAACACAAACAAAGATAATGTGGAGGAGTCAAACGAAACATTTCAAGCATAAATCTTCATTTAGTAGCAGCAAAAGAGAAGAGCAATGCTATAAAAATAATTACATTAAATTTAAACCATCATTCGTGTAAGTAATGTTATAGAAAAGAGTCCTAGAAAATGATTCGATTATACCATTGCGAGTCCTGGTCAGGAAGCACAGAGGACGCTTTCTTTTCTTCCCCGGAGCACATCTGGATCGTTTACCTTCTTCGCTTCTCAATGCCAATGCTCGTTCGTCTGTTGTGCGGCAGGCAAATGCGATTCTCTTTGATGTCCGAGGCAAAATGAAGAACCTGAATTCTGTCAACCGTTCCGGGCGGTCGGTTAAACGAGAATGGAAAGGCGGGCGGCAGCAGAAAGCTAAAAGTGAAAAGGACTCCCCCAACACAAGATAACTGATGTTTTTCCAGTGTTTAGCAAGCAAACTGCGTTAAAATGGTAGATATGATAAAGGCCGGTGGAACGAGGGGTGGAAGCTCAAAGGTCGCATTTAATTAACTTAAGCTTCATAGCACACACACACACACACACACACACACACACACACACACACACACACACACACACACATACATACACACAGAAACGCCAGCACGCAAACATGCCCACGCACAGAGTGTGGCAAGATTAGATGCTGACAGGTCGACAAGTACGGAACACTACGGGCCATACACGTATCCCTGCGGCATGTTGAAAAGTTTTCTTGACGATGGTTAAAAATAACCCATACACGTGCCGGCTGCCCGGACGGGAGCTCCAAGGACTCGCCGTACGACGCAGCCCAACTGCGATAAAGTACCACAGCTGATGAGCGATTGATGTGGTGATAACATGCCGGGCAGGTTGAATGGAAGTCGTCGCATCCTTTCCTCGGCGTAGAGTGGTTAAAAAGTCGGAAGCTGATAGCTCAGAGTGGTGTTATGCTTTCAAAAGAAAAGTTGATGTACTTAGGTTGATTAAATCATTGAGTACGACGCTGACGGACGGCTTCCAAGGCCCATCTTTCGCCAGCCTTCGCATTTTGTAGGGCGGGACGGGGTGCTTTTGACCTGAAACGAGTGCGCTGGCTGGCCCGGCCCTTCACCTTTGGCCACGGCTTGGCCTCTGGTTGGCCTGCACTTTGGTGATTTTAACTCATTACGTTCCTTCATTTGGCGCTTTTTTGCGTCAGGAAAACTGAAGGCTGCCCCGATGGTGGCAGTAATTAGACCACAATTCACGGGACATCATTGGGTTGCTTTTCTAGTCCATTATTTTCACTTTGGCCCTTTGGCCTCTTCCACCATTCGGATCGTTTAGCACCTAATGCTCCAACTGTACATTCTAGTGAGTAACACTGGTGGCGGAATCGCGCTGGCCTTTTTATGCTGGTGTGAATGGAACCGGGGGAAACGTGGTGCTAGCGCAAATGCTAACTTACGACGGGCTGCGCGCGGTGACAAGTTGATCCTTAAATGGATCCATTACTCCTGGCCCCAGCGTATTCAAAACCCGGACATTATGCAAATAAAGTGTCTGGTTCAAAACAAACCGAACGAAACCAAAGCAGGAAGAACGTTTTTTTTTTGCTGTAATTCACAGAAGTTAAAAATGAAAGTGAGATTCAAGAGGAAACACAGTCGATGTAGCATGCGATATTCAACTAATACTTTTGTATTTGCGTTTACTGCCCAGATAATCTTGGCAAAACAGTTTTTACTGTCGTTTTAAATATCGTTTGACATTAATGTTCGTGAAACTCGTTGCAGACATAATATTCTTTTTGTTTTGTTTAGTTTTTCAAATTCATTCTGCAACATTTCCATTCCTGCAACAGTTATGTCATAAAGCGTAAACAGCTTCCTAAAGAGGGTGTGCGCAACATCCGGAGTAAATTGTACATTTTGTATTGTCACTGTGTTTGTGGCAGTCGCCAATTTTTATCGGCCGTCCCCATCGTATCTGCAGGGATTTTTATGGCAGTTACAGCAGTTTAACGGCATCGTCCAGAATGAAGATACAAGATGTCTACGTGCAATGGCGTCTAGTTCCTAGCAGTGAGGTCCTAGCAATTGGTCACCGATGCTGCTCATCTCCGCACTTTTCTGCCCTCGCTGCTCCGTGCGCTTCTTGGACAGCGCGAAATTGTCGATGGTGCGGCTAAATGGTGTAGATATTGATAAACATAAATGCTGCTCTAAACTACCAATAAAGTTTATCTTGATCTCTCCAGCTGGGCCCCCGGGGGAATAGATTCCGTCTTACACAGGAGGGACATTCCTTCACCGACATTCTTATATCCAGCAGTGGCCAGACGACGGTTGGGACTGTTGATGTCGTGGAGGGCGGCAGGAGCTTCCGAGGCAATGGCGCTCCGTCCCTTCCGATGATTGTTCGCTATGCGCTAGGAGCGAGAACAAGAACACATTCTCCGCCGATGAGCAACCGGTCACATTCGAATGCCTCGAGTGCATTGGGTTGACTTAAAGGCTATAATAATAAACCGGGCGATGGTATTCGATGCCGCAGTTACGTTGCCGAGATTGAATTTTTGCAGACGCCACCGTGACCGATTGCCGCCGTCGTTGGGACGTGAGAGGAAAGGTTGATAAAACCCGTCTGATTGGATGCGAACGCTCCACGGCCAGCTGCCGGAAAGGCGATCCAAATTTCCGAATTTTTCCCCCAATTTCAAATTTTATTATCACTTTTTGTGTAACTTGGATTGTACTCTTTCACCCCCCGCTTTTGGGAAAGCACAAAAACACGCCGCTGGGGTTTGTCATTGCTCGGGAGAAGCCAGTTGCCGAAGAAGTGATAGCAGCCACATTGGATTTGGGAGTCGTGGCCGAAGGGAAGGGTAACGTGTGGGGTGGGAAACAACATTGACGGCAGGGACACATTTTAAATCGGGTGCAGCGAGTTTTGCCGGCACCGACTTCTCGTATCAAATACAATCAGTAAAGAAGGACGGCCGACAGCACGTCCTGCATGATCAAAATCGCACTGGAGGATTGACTTCCGAACAGCCCTTATGTGGACATTCACCCAATATTGCAAATACCACCGTCGGTTTTTAAACTGATTTTTGTCTGCACTCTGTCTTTGCGCATCCATACATGGGAGCCTGCCGTCTTCCGTGGCAGATAATTTTGCTTCCTATCTGATTCTCTGTTACGCGAAGGAAGTGAAACGTTGGGAACTTAATGCGTACTGATTGCCTGGTTAAGCACTTTATGTCTAAATCTCAGATTGATGGCCTTTGTTTTTTGGTGTCTGGTTTATATTTATTGGCTTTCCATGTGGCGATAGGTAGCATATAATGACCATTTTTTAAATATTACTGCAGTGGAGTTTTGTAGAATCTGTTGCAGGTGTAGGTTATGAAACATACGCCAGATTGTACATTGTGCTACACCATTCCTATCAATCATTTTTCTTGAAGCAGTTACGATTAACGTAGGAGTTCTCGATGCAGTAGGTCCAATATTTTCACTTCAAACTAGAAGGACTCTGGTTCAAATCTCGCCGGGCCGATATGCCTACATTGAATTTCGAAGTAGCACTTGCCTCTGAAGACGCACGGACACGTCGTGGCATTCAATCCAATATTATCTCGTTTCTGCCGTTTCACTACTGATTGCCACAACGTGTCGATTGAACCGAACGATTCCCTTCATCGATTGAGTTATCAATCTTTCGAATACAATGCCCAGATTCGATATGGCACATTGATTTCCGCATACAAAGTTGGTTCAATGTTTCGCGGTGAAGTTTACGCGTGGCAGGATTTGCTTTTCCTCGAACTTTTGTGAACGAAAGTTTCGTTAACTACAATTTAAATAGGCTTCAAACATTGCGAGTCGGCGGGGCAAGCGTCATGGGCAGGCTGGAAACCCGCTTACATACCCTGTGCGGGAGTGTTTACATTGCTGAACGAAGTCAAGGCATGTCTGGTAGGAATAACCCACTATCAACATTGACATGCTCGCCCGTTCGTTCCCCGGCGTGGGGGATCCACGTAGAACCATCCGTCGGATATGTGTTTTTCGCCAGGTTACGAACCGAGCTCACGTCCGCGTTCTTGGGCACTAGGGTGGGAAACATTTGGGGGCTACATTGCGTCGGTGTACGTACGAGTGGCTTCGGTTCCAGTGTGCGCCACACGTGGAGGCGAGTGTGGGAGAGGGACTATGTATCTGGGAGCATAAATTGTTAAACACACATAATGAAGGGTACGTGAAGAACAAGAGAAACGGTAGATAATGAAATATTTGTTGTTCGGTTCGACTTCTGCTGGGCGGTTGAAGTCATACGGCTGGAGTCGGTCCGTGCTAGGACGACGTGCAGAGAACAGCTTCCTTGTGACCTAGGGAGAGCGTTGGCTGCTTCCACGCAGAAGTTGGGCCTTTCTAGTTCATTGTGGTGAAGTGATGTGGTTTTTGTCGGACCGTATCGTGCCTGTGCGGTACCGGAAGCATTTAGAAAACGCATATCACACACCCCACAATGTATTGATAGTTTGGCAAACTTGGCGAATCTTCCGCCGTGGAGTTAGAATAGTTTTCGTAGCAATCAGATGAGTTACGAACGGTGCTCAATGTGCTTCCCCACGAGGGAAATCTTGAGCACAGGAAAACTGATACTGGGCACGCAGGTGTACGTGATATGTATAAGAAAATGTCGGCAACTTTTACACCGTGTGAGCTCCGATGTGTGGAACAATAAAAGGGAACAAAACCAAGCGACGCGAATGTCGTCTTCCAAAGTGTGACACGGATAGGCCATATTGCTGAGGACAGGAGCTCCGTGGCGCGGAGCAGAGCTGGACTAGCAGGAGGCGTGAGACTATTCGTTTGGCAAGCGCCAAAAGACACTCCTTCGGATTGTTTGGACAACGAAATTCGAGTGCTAGGTGACGACCAAGTGGTAGTGTGTCGTAGCTCGTTCCGTACACTCCTCACAAAGCGCTCCTTCTTCCGTCCTGGTGCACTCTTTCCCATCGGCATCCGGCGGCAGCAGCCTTTTTCTGGCATGTGTTGCCGCCGGGGCAAACATTCCACAATGGTTTTTGCGTTCGGTCTGTATGTTGTTTTTACTGGGCTGTGAGCAACACACCGTTTAGAGCACCGCTTCTCTACGCCGAACGACTGCTCGGAGTCATTGATCGTGGCGTAGTCCGGCAGCAGAGCCGGTTGATATATCAACTGACTAAACCTGAGCATTTCTGGTTGTCAGTGTGGTTGTTGATGCCAGATGCGTGTGAAATGTTCTACCAATATTTGGACCACGAGGGATGCGATTCCAACAGTTGATTTATTTTCCCCGTTCGTACTTATACACCCTGCAACCGATCTGAATCAAGCTGGCTGTACACGGACGATAACTTTCACAGAATGGACATTTTTGGCGACCTGAAATGTTCAACATTGCTCGTCGAAAACATTTCGTTTCACGTCGAAACGAACGCTTCCTTGACTTAAAATATGTGATGCAGTGAATAATGCTAAGTTATTCCAAAAGAACAAATTTGGACATTGCATTATACTCTATTCACGTTTATACCTCGAAATTCGCGATTAGCCAATTAATATTACTGAAAAGCAATTACCAAGGGAAAGTTGTCGAACGTTTAAAACCAAACTTCAGAGTAGAGGAGACTTCGATGTACCATGTTATTTCACAGTTCAATATAAATTGGAACTCTTAAGTAAACACCGTCGGAATCTGGTCATGGGTCTCGTTTATTAAAATTTCTACTTTATTTGAGTTAATTGCATCCAGTTTTTACTTCAGTTTCAAGGACGCAATGATTCATATACATCCCAGACCAAACTAGTGCTAGGGAGTCCAGAAGACTACACTACCTAATCCACAGTTTGATTGACAGTTCGTTTGGGACGAAGTTTTCGAATTAATTCTTGCGTTGAATAAAAGGATTCATCAACAATTTTCCTAGTGTACCATAAGTGCAGGTAGGATGTATGGCGCATGGAACTGTTGATTCTTTCATAGCACAAACAGCTTAACCGGAACGTTCACATCTGATCTTGCAAATTTTCCGAGAAAATTGATATGCGCGACGTTTTCTCGCTGCCTCGGTGCTTATTTCATCGGTGGCAATGATTGCGTTACCCCATTTGCTTCTAGGATGTGGACTGAATTTCGAATCAGTATGCAATGACATGCCCGTACTTGAAGCCTGAATGCGGCCCAGCCGGTCTGCATGGCAAGCTAAACAGTCTTTCGAAACAACAGTCTACCGGAACCGGTCTGTTTGTTTGCCAGCGTTTGCAAGCGCAATTCCGAGCTGGACCACTCATCACCTGGGGTATTCTCTACGCATCGCAGGTCACTTCCAAATGAGAACGCAGGCCGTTCCGGACCTCTAGGCTCAGCCACAGGTCTACGACGGTGGTGATGATAGTAATTGACAATCAATTTTTCAATGTCTTGATGAGGTGCTTCTAGCTTGGTTGCCTGTTGGTCCCGGAGTGGGACCCGATGCACGAGAGCCGTGCTTACTGAGATCATCGTACTGGTTGCTGGCTTTGCAATCCATCCTGTCTCGTAGAGCGGGGGGGGGGGGGGGGGAACCATATGGTATTAGGAACCATTAGGCCGACGGTGTCAGGAAAGGATTTCTGCAACGTCGGCCGACAGGACATGGGCATTTTTCTTTTATGAAGGCTGTTGATGATGGGAATAAAATGCTCAATCATCGTTCCCGTCGGATGCAAGGCCGGAATCTCGGAGTTTGGTCCGAAAACTTGGTGAAATAATCGACCCGCTTCCGCAGGGTGCGTTTGATTTCTGACCCCCTTTTTTTGCTCCGGTCCTGATGCTTTCCTCCAACACCCTACATTATGCTTGGAGGGTTTCATCACGCCGAGAGGAGACTCCCGGCTTGCGGGATACTACTGTGGGACTGCTACTTGTGAACGCAAGGACTGGCAGAACGATAAGCCGCACACGGTGGCTTTGGTGGTGCCCTATTCCCTGACGATTTGGTTCGTGAGTGACACCGCTCGGCCGCCACGGACGATGTTTGCTCCGATGTCCAGTGGCAGCATCATGCAAGCAGGCAATTAAATTCGCTTTATCTGGTTATAAATTTTCTTATCGCAAGGAAGAGCACGTTTTTCTCGCTCGCACGCTCGCTCCGTTCGGCACCAGCGATTCCGAAGCTGCTGGACGTGGGCTCCACTGGGCTTTCGGTTGATGTTTATGACATTTCAATTATCGGCCGAATGACAAGAATACTTAATTAATGGAGATTCGGATGTGATTTATTGTCTAGCTGGGATGGACGATTCCTTGCAAGTTTTCGCAGTGTGACAAGTTGTTGACCTTTGGACTAACTATGGTCCTTTTTTAGTATTCATTACAGTGAAAAGGACGCTTTTATAGCACATTATTGTGTGAACTAATGTGATAATTATTCAAAACCTGAAATGCATGAACTTTTTCTTGTTGCATCCATGGTCCCAACTTCTTGGATGAAAACAATCCTAACTCTCTGCTACAATACGTTACGTTACTTCCTCGCGATGGCGCGAATCAAGTTAACATTTCATACCACCCCCTGGAAACAATACCTAACATACGTTTATAAATATGACAAATATTCGATTGAAAATATGTATTATATCTGCTCTTGGAGCTCGCAAACTACTGACGGAATCTCATAATTTCAAGAGTAATAAACGCATGTTTGTGTCTGTTCGTGCATGTGCTTGTGTCTGTTCGTGTTCAACCCCACTATCTCTGGGGTTGCAAAACTTTTCCACGAACGCTCGCCCACATTCCCAGCCTAACATAAAATATTCTTCGAACATAACGATCACCGCATGATTTATGCATCATAATCCCGTGTCCGCGCACGGCTTTCCGATACCTTGCGAGTGTAAACTCTACGCGTTAGCCGCCAGGACCTGGTTCATTCCGAGATTCCTTACGATGTGATTGGGTTGGCATAGCCGGTCGGTGGTGTACTTTTATCATTTCCTTGTTATCATATAAACCATGGCCAGAATGTGCCCATGCTTACGAATACCCATATGTGAAAGTGGTGCATAAAATACACGGGTTGTTCCTTGGAACAGGATTCCAACCCTCGGACCGAGCGGTCGTGCGGCGAAGGTTTACCCATCTCGGTATCCTTTCCCCACTCCCCTGTGACCGGTTGCTGCGCAGCCTCACAAAACATCCATCGAACCGAAGCGAACCCGTACGGAGGAGCATCCAAACAAATTTACTTATTGAAGGCGAATCATAACTTTTTGCGTCAGAAGACGGGTTTTCGGACCAACCTCCGCAATACGGAGGGGTGAAATCTGGATCGTAACCGTGGAGTGGAGCGAGGTGGAGGAATATGCGAGTCCTTGCCAAGCTAGGCAGTGACCGAGGGAGGGCCAACCGTCTTAAGCCGAAGCTGTATAATAAAAACGATTGTTCGGGATGAAACCTCGCCAACTCCCTGGCACAAAAGAGATGGGCACGACCAGAGAAAAAAAGAAAAAAGGAAAGAAAAGAATGAGACAGACCACTTCAAGCCACGGAACGGAAAGATGGCACATGGCTACGATAGGTCCCATTTTTCGGCTAGGGATGGAAGGATTTATGGGTGGAAATGCTGATGATTGCTTTCCTCCTTTAGCAATTTTCTCGCGTAGTTTCCCCACTCTGACATCGCCAATTCCTCGCTGATGAGCACCAGATCAACAGAGGGCAGAACGGAAAGTGACTGATGTAGATCTTTGTCTAGAAATGCCTTTGGGATGGACGAACATTTTCCGTTAACATGAGCATTGTTCGCTGTTTCGTTGGCGTGAAACATGTTTTACAAGTTATCTGTCTCAATGCTCAAAACATATAGTTCGTGAGTTACATCTCCCAAGAACTTTTTGCACGAATTAAATTCATATATTCCACCCGGGTGGCTCTCCGGAACCGAGAGAAAATGGATTGTCGTACAAATTTGGCAGGGAGCAAATTCTGATGGTAGGAAAATTGCTCCAATATGTTACGGACGATAATCACGAAAGAGCGAGGGGGGCATACCGATTGTTGAATAGTGTCTTTGTGTTGGCGTTCGAGGGCGCTGTTCGACTCTCGATTCTTTTCCTCTATGATTTTCCGGAAATGATTTATACCAGTGTACAACAACGGGAGAATTATGTGGAAATTGGCACAGCTCGGCTCGGTCGCTGGCTCGGCGGAATTAATACCCGAGGCAGTCATTTTGCAGTTTTATTGGGCCAAGTGTGAGTGAGATCAGTGTGAGTAATGGAAAAATTAAGTAGATCATAAATTAGGCTAGCTTTAATCCAACCGAAGTGGGAAGTCGTTATTTGCGTCGATTGGAGTGTGGGAGTTTGGGGAGCAACTTATTTGTTGCTAGATAATGTTGTCTGGTTTTCAATTCATTTCTTTAGTACATCGAAATGGGCCCTTGTTTATAATTGACTGTTTGTAGTATTCCCAAATACCTACTACTCCATAATGTGTCTTTTTTGTTGTTGTAAATGCTTAGTGCTGAGACGATTGGATTCATCATCGTGAACAATATTTCTCCCAACTAGCGGACTCGGATCGAAATTTGTCATACTTTTCCGGGCAATTTCCCGACATGTTGTTGCAGCCTTGGGCATATTTTTCGCATAGCGATATTCTTAGCTCGATTCAGCAGCCAGATCTATTAATCATGCAGTACATAAAATGAAAACTAAACAGTATCGAAGCACAGCTTCATACATCCCAAGACTGTTGCTAGTTTGGTGTTGCTGATTATCATTCAGTAGGCAAAACAAGCCTTTCTTCTAAATAAAATAGAATAGAAAAACTATTTTCCTCTGGTGCCTACTATCCCTCTACATGGCGGATGGTAATTTTAGGACAAAGCATGCAGCAGTGGTGAGAGCAAAATGGAGTAGTTGCTGAAAGGATGCCTTCTTCACGCTCGCCATTTTCCATTCATTGTGCAGGGATTGTTGCTGCCGTTGGGAGTTGAACGTGCCTTTGGCATGAAAAATGGACAATTGTGTGGGGGATTATGTTACGGCCACTGCTCGGTACTCGTTGCCAAAGGGAATACGCTCAGATTTAGTTCAGTTGCTTTGGATGTCGTTGGATGTACTGGGGAAAAGCATGGCCTATTTCAAATCTAGTCCATTTCAGTGGACCGAGTAGTAGAAACTATGACAACTACAGTAATCTCAGGGATGTCCTACAAAATTCATAGAAATGGAGATAGGAAAATTACGAAAAGAGGGACAACATTTAGGTCGGTCAGAAAACCTCAGAAATCTCATTGAAATTGTGTCATACTATACGTAGAAAGCCAAAATTCGGATGTAGAATTGTAGTCTCTACATTTTATTTTCAATTTCACATGACACATGAATGGACCAGAATTTCCTCAAATATCCTAATAAGTCTTTCGATATACAACTGTTCTCTGTTTGCGGTCACCTGCAGTCTGGACTTTACCGATCTGAACAGGACGCGACGGAGACGGATTTGCCCTCCAATGCTTTCCAGTTATTTCAGTTTCCGTCTCGGTTTGGGGTTGTGGCCGAATTTGAATGAGGAAATCAATATACTCGGTGTAAATTGCAAAGCATAGCAAAATGAAACTAAAGGAAAAAAGTATGGCTGCCCGCACGATTACCGCACGAGAGGCCTAGTTTATTATTCATCGGTTTATGGATGTCATAAATTGTGATAGGAAGTGGGCTTTTATTGAAATTAAAACAATAGGCGAAACTACCCGCACACCAAACAAAACACCAAACAACGGAAAGTGGAGCGCATAATGTACCTCTACCTCAAATGCCAGCTGACAGATGGCACAGGAAGGGGGAGGGGGAGGTCGGTAGCAATTTCCCGTTGTCATAAAACATAAATAGTGAAACAATAGAGTCGAATCACGCAAAGAATACTTATTGGAGCAAAGTGCTCGGCGAAGGCTAAGACTGCTTATGGCCCGATACTACGAAACTCCACCAGCCAACCGCCACCCGCCACCCGCTACCACCCACCCACCAACCACCAGCCGCGTGTGCACGCATATCGGATGGTTGTTAGCGATTATTTGGTTGATTGGTTTGTTGTTGTCGTGGAAAACTTTCGGAAACCATAAAATCGTCCTAGGCCGGCGGTGCGGTGAATGTCTTTCGCTGCCTCGTGCCAGTATTAGTGGCCGGGGACGGAAATAATCATTTTGTGGGCATCCCCGTAGATGTTTGGATGTGTTGGAGTGTCGGTTGAAACAGCGCGGAAAGCGATTATCATAAATATGCCGCTTGCCATTGTTTCCGTTTTGGCCAATGTGTGTTAATGTGCGCGTGCGTTCAGCTCCACACTCACGCAGTCGCGAGGCTAAATACATCAGTCCCGTGGCGTGCCAAACCTGCCAAAGCCCTCCATCGCTGGCTGCTGCTGAACTAACTAAACAAAACATTTTCCAACCTTCTTAGAAGCAATTGGTTTGCTCTTTACTGACAATCGCACTGTCGGTAATACGGCACACAAGGTGAATGTATTGCTGTTACATACTGCTCCTCCTTGTGTCCTTCATACACTCTCGAACGCAGCATACCTTCAGGGTTTCTTCTCCATTCTCATCTCTGTTTCCTTTATTTCATATGCTTCCTAAATTGAAGTTAGCGACAAGAAAAGATATATGCAAAATTCTTTGGTTACGTTCGGCACACACATCAAACACGCAAACAGATTAACTGGATTTTAAAAATGTTGGCAACTACCCCCGTGGAGTAGTTCCACCGCATAGGAAAGCGGATTAACATCGATTCCGTAATTTCGGCAGCTTGTTGTTAATAGAAACATATTCATGGTTTACATCATTGCAAAGGGAAATAATATTGGGTTGAGTTCGTGTGTGACCCGCAGAAAATATTATTTTTTATTCCCAAAGTTGTTTGTAAACTGTCTAAAAACATCCGTATGCTTCAACTACTACTGAAATTCAAACCATAGAGAAAAAAAAGAGAATTTATACTGGAAAAGATACTTCGTTCAGAAAATCAAGTCACGTCACATTCGGCAAAGCATGATATCAGGAATGGTCTTATGAAACTAGAGACGGGGACAAAAATCCTGCGAACTAACGAACCGAGGTTCGTTTTTGCAAACGTAGTACAGTGACTTCTATTTTCGGACACGCTGTGTGTTTTGCATGAGTAGAATAACGAGATGCTTGTAGCTCGTTTGAATTGTAATGCAACAACTAGCCCCCGGCCCACAACGCAGCCACAGGTCCTTTGTTCAAACATTGGATTTCCTTTTTCTATCTCTCTCTCTCTCTATTTTTTGGATATATATCACATACACAAAGGAGAACGAGAGAGCGAGCGAATAAATGTGTGTCCTTTGTTCTGGTCGCTTCAACGATCCGTTTTGCGATGAAAACTAACATGTTTAGCTCCCTTTTCCACCCACTGCCTCATTCTCGTCCTGAAACTCAGTTCAGAATCGCACTCGATTTTAAAGCCGCTTTCAGCATGGGCAAAATAGATCTCCCATTTCATGCAGTGATACCGGCACGCCAAATGAGATATGTTTCAGAATTTCCGACAACGATGTTTGGATACTTTTTAGACTAGAAAATGTGCATGAAACTTTCGACAGTCCTCAACAATTGGATGGTAATGGAGTTCGTGGCGATGAATTAACATCCAATGTTATATATATATATATTAATTAATATGCAGTTATATTAATATGCAGTAACGATACATTACGTTATTATTTCTATTTAACATCGATGTTGGGCCGAATATCTTCGAGGATCTTTCCTTTTGTTGCTGGAGCACTTATAGCTCCACGAAATATAGCAGCAGTTGCTGGAGGAAATATAGCAGCCTACGAGCGTGGAAAATATAAAATCGTTCGAAAATTCCCAGTTATTCGAGCTTCCTACGACACACAATAATGTATTCGAAGAGAACGGATGGGAACAGCAAAGAACAAAATAAAAAAAATAAAAATATGTGTGTGAGTGGTTGGCTTTCCCGGGTTCTCAACATTATGTAGGGAGGAAAAAAGGACATTTGCGACCCACAAAAGTCATCGCAGAAATGGAGTAGTATCGCAAAGCCGAAAAATGATAAAGGTACCGCGGGAGGCTATAGTACTCCGACGATCTTCGGGACGACCGTGAAAGGTCGACATCCTTTGGCCGGGAAATTTGTCCCTTTTTGCCCGATTGTGCGCCTTCCATTCAGCCAAATAATCCTATTACCACAGAGCTGATAAGAACGGCGATAAATTATCGTTTAGAAAACCCGCACCGAATGAGCAGCACGGGATATTGTGTCTTTCTCTCTTTCTCTGTGTCTGTTCATTTTCGCTTCACGCAAGGGTTACCTACCAGGGGAATTACTTTTCTCCATCGTTGGGAGCAACGAAAACCAATACGGAAGCACCACAATGGCGGGCCGAGGAAAATCGGAACGCATCACTGAGGCTCGCCGGCGATGATGGCCATCATCGGTGTGAGTGGCGACTTATGTGTGGACATTGTGTTTGATGTCGATAATAAAACGGGAGTAATTTACGCTTAAGGTTTATTAGTTGTATCTAAACCTAGCCGTTCGGACGACGGACTTAAGCGCTCCTCTCCGGCGTCTAGTGAGGATAACGAAAGAATCGTTTACGCGCCATTTCCCTGATTAGTCTTTGTGGAGGATTCGCTTGTCCGTCGTGTTTATTTGGTTGTTTGTTGGAGTGGCGGTTCATAGCTTGAAAGTGGCAGAGAAACAATTGAAATTGTTTAATTTATTGCGCTCTAGTTCAAGTACATTGTTATAATCACAACCAGCTGTGACTATCAAACTGGTATCTGGAAAACTTCTGCCACAAGAGACATTTCTTTCATGCTTTCACCAAGATTCGATTTTAAGTCCATCGAGTTCGAGTGGAAGTTATTGCCTTTCACAGATGTCACTGCTGTCGTCAAGAGACACGCGAAGTCCAGAGACTCCGACCGGGAACTTCCGTTCGTTCTGCAATACGTCGCCCGTCAACTTATTGCCCGTTTCAGTCTTTTAAACACATCTTTGAGACTATTTTAATTAGTACTCTGTCCTCGCGCCCCTATGCCAGCCATTGTCGGAAGTTCCGCACAACTCCGCATCTGTAGGATGGGGCCCGATAATGATGGATTTAGTTTTGATCTTCTCTCAACAACGCCATCGCAGTGGAGGCCATCGTAGCTTGCGGGTTTTCGTTCCTGCCGCTCTCGACCGAGGCACTCGTAACTTGCCGCATTCTCATTTTCAGCCAACTCCGGGACCTTAATCCGTCTGATCGAAAAGGATTATGAGTTGGCCGGGCCCCAACGCCGGGAACGCCCTTACAGCAGCATGGGGTAGGCAGCGGTGAAAGGAAAGCATCACAGAAAAGAACAGGGGGAAAAGAAACCCGCCAGTGGACTCAGGGGAGGTTCTTGTGAAAGGTGGCAGCCAGATTGCAGCAAGTTGATAAGCCGGCAAAATATTGCAGTTTCATTAATTTCGCTGCAACATGTCGGGTTGCAATATATTAGTCTTCAGATCGCAAAACTAAGTCAGGGCAGATGGATGTGGGAAGTTGGGAAAGCTTTTCCCTGCCCGGGAAAGGATTTAGGGATCATCGCTGGCGAGTAGATTCTACTTTTGCACTTGCTAACATCATACGGCAGACAAACTACGACTCGCTAAGATCCTCACGTTTGGAAGGTTCTGCCAGAATGAGTTTCGGTTTTTTTCGAATGATAAATTGCAGCTTTATTAGTTTTATGCAAATACACACGAATGAGGCAGATGATAAGTAACGGCAGCGCGAAACTGGGCCCGGCGGACAAGTACAAGTGCTGGCGTGTAACAAATCTGCAGCATTCTGCATGTGGTCGGAAATTCGTACTTGAGTTTGTTTGTTTTCCATGCACGTAGGAAAAGTACTGTTTGTATGGTTGCATGGACATGTTGGGATGAAAGTTTCTGAGCTTTTTCTCATAACCATATGCGTTTTTCAAGATACTTGATTTTTGGAATGAGAATAACCGATAGTGCCAAATATTAAAAAAATCGAACCAATTCTAATAATCAAACAACATATTTTTTTTAAACTGAACACACCACGGCTTTTGGAAATGTAAGATTTTTCGGATGTGAAGTGAAATGAGATAAAGAAATCGTCGCATGGCAGAAGTAGGACGGATGATATTGTGTCGTGAGTCGAAAGCTGCAACTTTCACAGGAACCCATTTACATTTAAGCAAATTGTTATCCCACGGTCGTATGGCTTAACAGAAAGTTGGAACTTCGCCAATAAAGTTTTCTGTTCCAATGGAGTATCGAACACCCGTCATCTACCGTGTTTGAAGTAAAGACTCTATACATGAAACCATCAAAGCAGACGGTAAAAGGGTCGACATATGATCAGCAGATTCTGATTCCAAGTCTACCACTGGTGGTAGGCGTTCTCTAAAACTGTTGCGTTGAAGGACCTCGTTGAAGAAACTCAACTGTTTTTTGGTTTCCTCAGTATCTTTTCGCCATTGTTCCAGGTTTAGCGGGATTTGAATCGCTCGTCGTTTATTTTGAGATGCAATGTGTTCACGCTTTATGATTATATCGACCAAGATCGATATAATCATTTGTTTACCGTAAACTTATCGTTATCCATTAGCCATTGCGTGAATGAGCTCCGGCTGAAAACCAATAAATAGGAGCGAGTGGGATGAACTAGCTCTCTTTTGCGATCTTGCTCCTCTTGCTCCTCGTACTTCCAAAAACAATTATTTAACATATTTCAGCGGCTAAATCCGAAATTCGTGACGGGAGTGAACACAATGAGATTGGATTTGTAATGAGTGTAATGTCGTAGACGAATACGTCTTGCTATGTGCTCTTTTGTCTATATAACGTCATATGCATGAACTTTTAGCGGTAAATCGTATTCCCAAACATGTGCGTTTGATATCTTCTATATCGTTTCCTAAGCATGTCAGTTTCTAATAAATATGACCGGATCCATCTAATATGTTTCTATGTTTTTGCTATTAAAAAAGAAACAACCACCTTTGACTGACAACGGCGCAGGGTGCCTTGTATGTGTTTGTCCAAGTACAATGGAACACACACCCTATCCATTACAGTTTGAAACGAACGGCCAGATTTATTATTTTTTAATCTGTTAACCCATCATCGATCAAAACGATATGTGCTCTACAGTTTTGCACCTCCTCCTGCTTCACTTGCTGCTCCCTCTTGCCCCACCCAACCCCCCCGGAGATATGGGTATCGATTGAAATTTGATTTGAGTCCCATTATCGGGGAAAGTACGTTACCTGTCGGCACTGCATCAATTTCGCATCAGTCGCCTACCTCCTTCGGGCCCGCCGTCCTCGTCCGTCACCTCCCTGGTGCGGCGTTCATCATAGCATGCAGAACCTTGATTTCTGCACGTGAGCGGTAGCTTTCCCATGGTACGCTCGGGCCGCCGGTGCTCATTTAGGGCACGGAACGGAACGGTTGGAAAGAAAACAAAACCGGCCCTGTGTGGCACGGTGTGAGTGCTCACCATCGTGTGCCATCGTTTCATTATTTCATGCTAATGATGTAATAACATACGCCGAGTCGCCCTTCTCTGTACTCTGGCCCGGTCCTATCGCCCGGTGGAATCACCTCGACTGAAACAGCTGGCAGATGTTATCGTACGATAATTTACCTTGGGTTTTTCGGAAAAGAGTCAACGGGAGCACGGTTCCGTGCTGGGTTGGAATTTTACAGCATAGACGCACCTAACATAACAAAGAGTTACTCTCATGCACCGTTTCCGCCTCAAATAAGATTATTTTTAGAACAATGGTGTTTTTTTCATTCCAAGTGCATGTTTTATACCTGTAATTTTTTTTTTCCACACCCAACAATGCGAAACTTTTCAATAACATTTTTTATTTATATTTCGTACAACAAAACAGCAAACATAAACTCGATAACAGCATGTTAGGTGTTAGAAACATCAATACTCTATTTATCACCATTCAAACAAATGAATCATTGTTGGGAACATTTTAATGGATTTCCGACGTTCCAACACAACGATCGCATAGTGCGTTGCCTAGATTTATTGTCGGTCCTTTCGCAAATAACTTCATGAAAAATGATGGCGCTTGGAAAAGGATTGAAAGCCGGTTTCCGCCACAGGCGGGGATGCTCGTATTTCATGCGGCGAGCGGGGGCCAGAGTTTATTTTTCCACCGCGTTTAAGTCAGGGCGGAACGTGCACGGCAATCTGGGAAAAACGACACTCGCCGTGGGTTGCTGTGTGCTGGGTTCAACACAACGCAACGCAGCGCGCACATACATGAAAACATGCCCACTCCCTGGAAGGGCTCCCTTGCAAAGGAGTATAATTTGCTGAATTCAATTTAATGCTTGTTCTGTACGCTGTTATTTTAGTGAATGTTGTTCTTTTGCCAGGCGTGTTGGGTTGGATGAGGTAAGCGGTGGCCGCAATGAAACGGGGGACAAATGAACGAGCCGGAGTGTTCGGGTTCGGGTTGTTGAAAAACAGCACCAACACACGCTGGTCTGCTGGACCAAGCGGTCCCCGGTCCTACTGATGGCCACGATGATCCTCTTACCGGTCATGCTTCAGGTATGATGAAAGCCACAGCTCGTCCAGATGGCGGAACGGGAACCGCACAGCATCACGCTCGCAGTCTGTGGCCGTGAGATAGCAGCAGCAGCATCGGGCAGCATCGAAAGTCCGGGTGCTAATGGTCTGAGCGTTTTTGGTCTGCATTGCAGCATATCAGGTGCGATTTGGTGTACACAGTGTACATGCATCTGTGTAACACGAGCGTGTGTCCTATTACATCATGTTGCCTCGCTGTCTTCCGAACACGCTGCGCATCAGGTGGACTAGGGCCGGCCGAAGTATATTGCGAAAGCAGGAACACGCAGGTGGCCCAGGTTCGTTTCACTTAACGTATGAAATGATGTTTATAGAAACACTTACTTGACACGTGTGCGCATGTTTAATGTTAACTATTGTCACACTCACTGTTGCTAAGAACTGTTGCTAAGTAAGCAAAACATTTATAAGAAAAATTCAATCAATCGATAACGTATACGCTCAAGAACAAACGATAGTCAATAATTACCAGTGAGAGAGAACTGGAAGTGAACGAACAGGTGCAAAACAATACGTACTTCAGGGTTCGTACCTTTCCCTGCAAAAAGGGGACGGTGGTCGCTCGTTCATGCTTTCAAGATTCTTCATTCGTTCGTTTGTTTTCCACTTTTCGCCATGCGGATGGAGGCGCCCGGTCGCTCGTCTAGCGGATAAGTGGTTTACTTTCCATTGAGGTTGAGATTTATGATGACCACTTCAACAGCGAGGCGGAGGAGCGAAGCGAAGACCAAGCATAATTGGAAAACTAAGGAACCCCGTTTGCATTCAGTTTGGAGAGGTTGAAAGAAGAAAAAAATGTAAATAAATCCGTTGAATCACAATCGGCCACACTTATCGAGTGTTTTCGAGAACAGAAGATGTTTTGTTTTTGGTTGTTCTGAGTGGTTTTGTATTATGAGAAGTCATGCTGTTTTCTGCGATGTTTTTCTCCAGTTAGCGGAATCAGACAGCTCTCGATGAAATGTTTCTAGAGAAACTACAGCGTATGGGAACCAGTAAATTCTTTTCTCAATAACTGCGCCATTCAACATGTCAATCAAATTTGTTGTTCTTTCTTGAAAAATAACGCTCAATTTCCGTACATGGCAACTAGGGTGGCATGTTTGTTATGCCACCACGGTTTTATTGTATGCAAGGCTTCGGAAATTGCACCTCAAATTATGCTTTGAATCACTCTATTGAAAATTCTCGTGGCCAAGTGCTGCGCGGGACACGAGTAATAAAAAAAGATTCAAATGTGACCGGGCATTCATGAAACAACCTTCTCGGTTTATCAGCAATCACATTAATGGGGCTCACATTACAATCAGGATCAGTAATGATCCTTCAGTCGATTTGGCCATTACGCCGGGTGCATATTTCCGGACGAACAACGTATGGTAATGTGCCATGAGCGCGCAACCGTCGAAAGGGACGATTCAACATAATTTCCGTTAATTTGTGCAATTCCAAGCAATCCGTCTGCAGGCGGCTTCCATTTCCGAGACTCCGAGAAGGCACATGGGTACGCTTGCTGTAATTTGATGTTTTGGATCAGTCTGTGGGCGGACTGACGCTAATGCTTCCCGTTCCCATTTTCTCTCCTTTTTTTGCCATTTCCCCGTGACCTGGCGGAATGTTATTCATCCGTTCGTTTTCCAAGGACGCAGCTGTGAACATTATCAAAAGACACTTATGGCCGTACGAGGGAGATGAGTCCTTCTGACTCTCTTGTTTCAAAGAGTCGAGCAAACCATTCTCTCGGTCACTAAATGGAAGAAGGGCTCGGTGAGAAATGGTGCGATTTGAAATGGCTCGCACACTTATGCTTCTGTCGGGTACGTCATGTCGCTACGCGTCCTTGAAGTTAATGCGAGGATTCGTTGCCCTCACAGGCGCGTGTTGTTGAACGAATGTTCAGTTTTAAAGCTTTATTGAAAGTTCAAATGTTTGAGCATATTTTCCCAGTTGTGAAACACTACACCGAAGCCGTAGGGCGGATTATTATCGTTTATAGATCGTTTTATGTACTGGAATATTTTTTTGGTTTGTATTGATTGTCTTTCAAATGTATACCAAATAGGTCGCTACCGTTTTTAGTCGTGAACACTTTGGCAGGTTGCAACACCAAATGATCGTATTGTCCGTTCTGATAGTTCTGTTTTTTTTTCTGTAAAAAGGCAAGCAAGCGATGAATGTTTGAATTTAATCTTGGCCAATGTTATTATTTCCACTCGCGAACAGGCAAATGTGAACGTGCAAACTATCCCTTAAAGAGCGTGCTCGGCTCAATCATGCCAATGGATAAATTATGTATGTAGATTAAACAAAGATGCGCACCTCCGTGCTTCTATTGTTATGTCGCCAAAGATTCTTTTATCTGCCGTGCCATTCAGGAAGGAAAATGAGGGAAATGAAGAGTGCTGCTCCTTAAACGTTCTCACCAAACATTCCGCGGGACGACGGTATACATAATAAGGTACCGAACGTTTCTCATGGGAGAAACGCTACACGCCTTTTCCAACACTAATTCCACCAAAGCAGCAAAACCACTCAACCAACAACTGAGTTTTTCGATTTGTAAAATGGGACAATTGTTACTTTGAAGATGAAATCAGTTTATGACTTTTTCTTGTGTTATCTTCTCCTATCTTCTCTTTGCTCCGCCCACTAACAAATATCAAACTTCACTACATTCTCTGCGCTTCAGAAACAAAAATTTATTATTGGAATTGGAAGTCTTTTTCTTGAAACTCAAACATGAAATATTTATCATTCATGCAGCGGTATTGTTTTAGGTTGTATTAATTAAGTGTAATTCCATCAAGAGTTTTATGTTGGTTTACACTTATATTTTTCAATAAGTAACGTTATTTATTTCCATTTGAAGCCCTATTACTAATTGAAACGTGTAGATAACATTCACTTTTTTATTCGGTCAAATATAATTTTATTTAAATTGTCCAGTGCTACGAAATAGCTTACGAAATGATTGTGAATATAACAGTGATAGAAGAGACTTAAAACACACTAGGATGTATCAGTGTTTCAGTGTAAAGAAGGATATAAAAGAAAGGCATTCTTGACATTCGCCAACGAATCTCCCATTGCGTAACGGCACGCGAAGGATGGGATGGAACACTTCCGTGAAAATTTCCCCAAAGACACTCGACGGAAATGAAAGCGCAACCGAAAAGGATAAGTGCCGCTGTTTGAATTTAACGAGTTTCCCCATTCTAATGAAGCTTGTTTGAGTGTGATTGCTTTGCGCGCCCTCGGTGCAAGCGTCTGCACTTTGCAGAGAAATTACAAGGTAGAGCATTAGGAAACTTGGCAAACAAAAAATGGAAAACGCACGTAAACCTGCAGCTGGTGGTATTGTCCGTGAAATAGTAAAATGGCCGCCCTCACAGCTACCCTTACAGTTCAAGTTCAGATGAATCACTTTGTCTATTTCATTTTCTGACAGACTGAAATGTTTCTGAAAGAGGGAAGGCGTAAAAAGTTTGAAAGTTTAAAGTTGCAAAAACAGTTCGTGTGGGATTAATCAACTAGAAACGAAGGCAAAAAACAACGGCACCCTTGTAAGGCTAACCGATTCGCTGCAGGCACTAGGAGAAGCGCACTAATCAGATAACTAAATTAGTTGGCTGTTTCATCAAAGGCTGCTTTTCTTTGAAATAGACACGCTACGGAAAAACCGGGGCAGCTTGCTTTGGCTGTGATTTCCCGGCCGGAAGGATCAAGGCGGGAACTTCCACTTCAGCGTGCGCTGACAAATCAGATTGTGGCACGTATGCCTGGTCCATAATCTGTGTCTGTTTCAGGCTGTCCCGGCATGGCCCCGCAGTCAGTCCTGTCGGTCAGTTAAAACCTAATATTTTCAAACTGTATGATATAATCACAAATTGAGCTTGCCTCCTGGAGAAATCAGTGGTTGAGTTGTCAGCACAACTTTAAATTAAATTAAAAAAATAAAACTCACACACAAACCAACACCCCTTGCTGGCAAGGACAACACCTACAAAAATGGCATCGCTCAGCTCGATCAAAGAGAATGAGAGCCAAAAATGGGGGAAAGAAAAAAAGCACAATGCGAACATGAAGCGAAGGACTAACGATGGGCTAGCAAGGACACCTCGGCCCGACGGACGGTCGTTTGTAAGGGAAGAACTAACGGATCGTGCTCTGAATGATAATTCCAACTTTACGAGCATCATACCTCCACGGCACGACCGAAATTCTTATCCCCATCCGTGTTTGCGGGGGCGATGTAACACATTCCAATGACTACCACACCGAGCCGGCCAGCCCAGTGGCCCGGGACCAGCAGAAGCACATCACACGAATCCTTGACTCCGGTTAGCACGTCCGGCGGATTGTTTTCAACACACTGTGAGGAGTCCTTTTTTGCTCATGCGGCTTGTTTGGGATGGGATCGATTAACTCGGACACGAGTTGGACAAGTATCTACCAAATTTCGGGGATAGTTTGCCCGCGTGGTCCCGCATACAATCGACAGGCGCACGCGTTCCCCAGGGGAGGCCGGAGATTCCTTCGGAGTTGCTGCTCTGTAAATAATGAGTAGTCAGATGGATATTTTTAAATTAAATTTAAAAATCTTGGAAGGATGTGGACGATGATGACGTTGTCAAACAGATTTGAAGGTGAAAACTAAAACCGACATTCTCAGATTTCTCACATGCTTGGAAAGAAACACACGATTGATTGATTGTCGCATCGAATCGAGTGCGCACAAGGGATTCATTAAAATTGCATCGGACTGGGTCAAATATCAACGAGATTATGATAATTTTCCCGACGGCCCGTGACTGGAGAAGGGCAGGTACACTTGCCGGTCAGCCTCCGAGGAGGCACGGATGCATTATTCCAATCTGGTGCTAGACACACAGATTAATCCTCAGGGAAACTGATAGTCAATTAGCGGCAGACCTCGGCCCGCGCCAAAGGTCGATCCTTCCGGAGCTGCGACCCGCCGTGGATTTAATCAATCAACGTCTCAATGGCCGACGTTGGCCTGGCCCGATATTTCGTTGCAAATGTCATCGATTATTCATCCGATTAAACAACTTCCGGGTGGAACAATGCGGAAGCCAGCGCAGCTTTTGGGAGCGGCGGGCGGTTCGGGAAAGGATCTCAGATTAGGCGACTGGAAAAAGCGACCTGCGATTCGCTGCCGTGTGATTGTCGGTGGCAACGGAACGGTGGTGCGGCCATGAAGCAGTTATACTTAAAAATTACGGCACATCACCCCATTTGACCCGCACTTGCACAGATTGCACGTGTCGGGCATCCCGCGAACGGAGGAACTTAGAACTAAGACTTGCGATGACTGGAGCCCACGTTCGGTGGGAACCAAGCCATGCGACACACATCGCCGCCATAATCCCACCAGCAAAACTTTGGTCCATAAAGCGAGTAACATGAAGTGGGTAGGATAGTTGTACGTGGGTTCCACCCCCTTCCTGAACGGGATGTGCTGAGGGTCTAACCGGCCAATGCCAATGACGAGGAGCGAAGGTGCCAAAGAAATCGTCCAGACTGTCGGTTGGTCGGAGAGAGGAAAGCAAGTCCCGGTCCTGTAATGGCGATTGCCATCCTTTCTGCTATTTGTGTCTGTGGACGTTGTGTGCTTCACTTTTCCAGTTTGTTAAGGTGTGTGTGTGTGTGTGTGCGTGGTGAAAGAAATCGAAAGAAGATCTTCCACGAACGGGAAGCCGACGACGGCGGGGTCCGTTGGGATAATTTCTTTTCTTTGCTTCTCCGGATGTTCCGGACTCTGCAGGACACAGGCAAAAGCCAACGCTCCACACGGGATTACTATCATTGCCGGTGCCGGCAATTCGGGAGTGGAATTCCTCACACCGAAAAGAAAAGCGACGTAAGCATTTCTGATGATGTTTTCTGCTTCGTGGGGTTTCTGCCTTCCATGGTAGTCGGGCCATGGTGTTCGACCGCTTTTCGTCTATCGCAGTGAATGTTTTAATGTGCGACGCTGGTACGGACATCCTAACGAACCGAACTGGAGGACATGGACAGGCTCGTTCTAACAAGGAGTAGCTGATGCGCTCTGCTTCGATGGTGTTAAATAATTTTAAACGACGACAATTCCTTTTTGTTTTTTACAACAATACCAAAGAATTGGAGGTTATTTTAAAATTTGCAACCCAAAAACACACTTGAATTCCTGAAACAAAATCCATTAAATGAATCTCGGTTCGAGAATTACTGAAATTTACATGGCTTGAGAAACTGAATAGAATATATATGTGATTGTAACGGGATAAGCAATTTCAGTCAAACACATTTACGTAATATTTTTACCCTCGCAGCCATTCTGTCACTTCCGGCCGCCGACATCCAAGTCTTTCTGTTTAATCAAAACACAATAAAAATCCCAATTAAAATCTCCCATCACCACTTCTCGCTGGAGTTGAGCGACGTTAGTAAACTGCCTAGGACGGACCGGGACATGCTTCGGTTCGGAATCGTTTAACCCTCTAACGAATGATGCGGTCAAGCCCTTCCCCTTCCATCGTCTACCGGCCTAGAGACACGCCTAATATGATAACGGTTTTAAACCGTCGTCATATGCGTCCATCGCTGGGCTATACGGCAACGGAATAAAGTGTTCAATTGACCAGTGTCGTTTCCGTCGTCGTCGTCGTCGTCGTCGGTTTAGCGAAGAATGTTTTCATTTTTAATCTACTTCAATTGTTCTTTATTCTGTTGATCAATCTTTTGTAACCCTTTGAATATTTCCCCAAAGAAATAGTACACAAATTGTATCCATTTTAGAATATTAGATTTGCACGCAGTGGTCCATTTGACTAAAATATGTAAAACATCACAAATGTCGTATTATTTTGTTGAATGGAATAAAACTCAACAAACCTTTCGAAAATATGATAATGAATCAAAATAAATAAGAAATTCATGAAATGTTATTCAACAACACTGATCTACGCATCCATTCATATAAAGAAAGGGAAACTGTTATAGAATTGATAGTCAATAGTCGTACATATTTACATGGATATTTCCGTTGTAATGTGATTGAAAGTTATATGAAAATGAGGTTATTAACGTAACGGAGCAAACAATACGCTCTATTTCACTAGCAAAGCCGTATATTTTCATCATTCGGTTTCTTTTGGTGTTTAAATTTGGAATCCGCGTGGCGCCCGGGCGTCAAGCTGAGCCGGGAGGACGAAAAAGGGATCACAAATTCCCACGGAACATACTGCCCGGCGTTCGGTAGCAAATGGCATTCTATCGATGGAGCGCTTGCCGGTGTAAATGTATGCAAATTGTTTCGCATGAAATATTCATAACCCCGTGCGGTTTTGCTGCAAGGGCTCTGACAAAATGTCACGGCATGGATCCTCGGCGTGCGCTTCCTCGTTCCTGGGCGACCATGGGGCGCGCGTGTCGTGTTTTTCCTCCCAGTACTAGTCGCATGCTTGCCTCGCTATGTTTTTTCGGATATGATTTTTCCCTTTTTCATCTGAATATATTGGTTCGCAATACACAGCCAGTTGTGCAGCAAGACACCATGGACAGGCAGGTGCCCTAAACTCTTGCGCAAGTAAATCGATTTCGAATCGAAACTTACTCGGTTTTGCCTACGCTGGGATGCGACAGGATTTGCAGGAGACAATATTACAGCTTACGGTGAACAGAACGCTCGAAAGTTGGTGAAAAACGCCGACCGGATCTTGCTGGCAGCGGGCCGCGGCGACAGTTTGCGACATGCCAGACCGTCGGAGATGTTTCAGTATCTCGTAAATTTAATTGAACGTTGAATTTATATGGCCCGTTCCTGGGCCTTGGTCTCCGCTCCGTCATTCAGTTGCGTTCGGCTGGCGTTCGTTACTCAAAGTGTCATCTTCACTTCAGAGCCATCCGTCTCCGAATCTCGCCGTGAACGTGACGAGATCTGGCACGTCCGAACCGGCCGACGGATGCGAGCGAGCACCAAGATGGATCGTCGGTCGGCCAGATATTTTCGGAGAAATATTTCGCAAACGTCACTGCGCGAGACAAACAAATGATTACTGGGGAAAGTTTGTCACTCCCAGCAGAGCGCTTCGGCAGTCACTCTGTCCGTCGCCAGAGCACGGGAGTGTTAAAAAGCAATTGCCGAGAAAAGCGCTTTTCACTTACACTTTACACGCAGACACACGCTACGGTGTCCTGTTGGCAGATCCGGGCTTCGGATCGGGTCGGTTGTTCGTGTCCGCGCAGCAAAGGCGAAAAGCTTTTTCAGGAATTAGTTCCGGTTAGTTCTCGGCGGGTTCGGTATAACTTTCCTTTCTCCGATATTGTTTAAATCTAATTTCGAATGTTTTCAAATCAGATTATCCGCTCGGTCCCGGTCGGCCATATCGGTTGTTTCTGAACTCACTCCAACCGAACGGCTTGGCGGATAAGGAAAAAAAACTCTGTCTTCAGAAATCCATTGTCTCCGTTCAATTAAAAGAATCCGACCGATTCCCGAAGGAATGTACGTCCGGGTGTTGAAGAGTCTTGAAATCCGGTACTCCAGGACTTTGAGAAAAAATGTCTACTGGTTCATTAGAAATCGAGTGTTGAAATAATTCCCTCCGAATACCACTGGGGCGGGAAAAGTTTTTTTTTTTCGCTTCATTTTCCGGAAAAAAACTTTCCCAACCTGAACAACATCGATTGCCATTTCGACTGGAACATTTCATTTCCACTTCCTACCAGCAGCGTCGGGTGACCCAGCGGTCTCCATGACAACAATCGCCTAGCCTGGACAGTTGGGAAATGTTTGGTCGGACATTTTGGAATGGATCGTCCCGCGCGCTATCTGTACACTTTCGCCGCAGCCTTCGGGTTCGAATCTTTGAGCACTCACTCCCGCCCGGGACGTTCGTTCGATCGTGCGAAAGGTGGTTAACTTTTTGTCGGAACGACCGAGGACCTGCCCGGCCGTCGTCCTTCCGTCGGCAAGCTTATAAAACTTTCATTCCAATCAAACGCTTCCCGGAACCCTTTTCATCGTCAAAAACAAACAGAAATAATCGATTGCACTCTAACGATTTTTCCTGCTCTACTTACACACGTTCTTCTAGCAACGTTTTTGCCCTTTTCCTTCCCTGCCCTACATCTTTTCCTTCGCCCGGCGGGTGCAAGATAGTGATAATCAAAGCCTTTGCCGTGTTACTCCTACACACTCCGAGTAGTAGTGGTAGCCATGCCGCTCGGAAGTAAGGATCCTCCACTTGCGCCATGTTGGCCGGACGCGTGTGTCGTTCAATCAAAGAAATTAGAAAACTTTACCCATTTGCTTTCGTGTCCATCAGCTGCACCAGGCAACATGTTACACCATTACACCCGAACAGTATCGCGCACGTGCACTATTATATCTATCGGCTGTGGTGCTGCGCTGCACTGGTAGTTTTAATGTATTGAATTATCGCAACATGTTCGTTGCGTTTCTTGGCGGTGTTTCAAATCAATATCCTATCTTGCGGAACACAAGTTCGCTAAGGTTTACTTTAATGTTAAACACAATAAAACACAATTCTTTGTGTGATTCTTTTGCAAAACTAGACGCCAGGATGAGTCTGTCCAGGATTACATTTTCTTTTAAACAAATGTAGAAAACTGGAAGGAATGATGGTGATTTACATTGTGTTATGTTCTTTCAGCATACTGGACTGTGTGCTAATAAAAATAAGTTTTAAGCTAAAGTTTTGAAAATGTTAGAACGTTTATATTTCAAATTCATTGCGTAAAACATTTTAAAAGATGCCTGAAGCCGAAAATAATCATCCATCCAATAAATGGCCATTGCAACATGTAGTTACATATGTCAGTCATGTTTGTAACATTGATGCATCGCAAGAGAGCAATTTCGTAGTGCATAGAGCTGACCTACATCGGTTTACGCAAATTCAGCTGCTCTGATTTGCAATTTGTACTTCAACCGCAAAACTCGCCATTCTCACCCCCTTTGCCCCTGTTTGAATGAGCAAACATTCATTAGCCCGAGGCAAACAAACAGTAATGCTTGCCCCGATACCAATCTAGTGTGACATGTATTGGGGTTTTGACAAATTGAATTTTAAACAAAAACTCCGTCAACAGACCCGAAGGGCCGCTGGACCACCAACCTTTCTTGTGGGCGGTAGCGATGGCGAGCGGACTTGTGACTAATTGTTTACCGGCAAGAGGGGCGGAGGCTGCATGTGGCTGCCCACGTCACAACATCGCATGCACGCCGTTCTCCGGACATGTTCTTACTTGCATGTTCATGGCACGACTTCTAGCGGAATCGAATTTGTCTCAAGAACGCACGTAACGTAGCGTAATCTTCGTAACGAGCTGATACACAACCGCTATGGTAATAAGCACATTGTTCCCTTTCGAGAAAGGCGGTAATTATTGTGTCTTTCCGCAGACCTTCCATTACCCCAAGGCCCTACACAAGCTTTAATAGAAAAATATTTCAAAAGAGTCATATGCATTTTTCCCGTCGATCCTTGCCTAGCTGGCGTGTGCATGCTCGAGAAATAATTATCCAGCATATAATTGTTCCTAATGAAATGTCGAGCAATTGTACAAGCGTGCAAGTAATCTTTTTTTTATGTGTACAAGGAATGCCTCTGAAAAAATAGAAACGAGTGGATTACAATTTTCACGAGGAAAATGTAAGCTTAGTAACAAGGCGGTAACGGAAGTATAACTCCCCGATTACAAACTGTTTCAGTATGCTTTGTGGAAATATTGTGGAACATAAAAAAATGTTGTCATGAACGCACTACATCTGATTTTGCCAACAGTTTCACTGTTGCTTGCGCTTAAGAGGTCTAGTCATTACATGTCCTAGAGAATCCTCTGGAGACTCTTCCCACAGGCACTTCCGATTAAATCCGTTTAAGAGCAGAAAGCATAATGACGTGATAACAAACGTGTGTTATATTTGCTTATCATAGATTCGCTTCACATTCGCACATAGCTGCCTAACACCTTGCCACAGTGTTTTGCGATCAATGCATTACAATTCAGACCATTTCTAAAACTAAGCTGCAAAACTTAAGAGTGTAAAAAAACCGGCCTCCCAAGAAGCGTTACGTGGGCGACTATTTAGGATTTTTAAACTCTCGATGAAACTCCACGCATTTGGCACTGATTTAGAAAGATAAAATTTGTTTTTGACGAATCATATTGAACCTATATCTTAACTGAAATGTACGGGGAAAGTAGTTTCACCTAACGAGTCTTTCACTGAACGAATACAGTTCTGGGAACGGACGAAACTCGTTATGTAAGTCCCGACTGCGGAGCAGGATCGTCACTCTTGTTAACTTTTTTGCTTGTTAGCCTACGACTGAAGGTCTAAATGGGGAAACGGTTTCACGAATACCTCCGATGCCACCACGTGGAACAAAGGCGGGCTGCGCAAAAATGAAAATTCGTACCATGCACCGTCGAGCAGCAGCCGATTGTAAAGCATGCAAAGTTCTGCCACTGCTGCTGCTGCTGCTGCTCGTAGCTTCGTTCTGGAGTCCCGGAACAGCTCCGTCGAAGCCAACTGACACGCGGATGGAACGGAACGATGGCGCAGCGAGCGGAGTGATTCGCAGGATCGGATGTGCAGTGAAGAATCGATACATCCATGCTTCCAACTAACTGCTAGTGAATGGTCGAACGATATCGAAACGGTAGACATTAATTACTTTTTCAATGGAAAATTTATGACCTGTGAAGAAGCTACGAAGCGATTCAAGCGGCGCTTCGACGGAATGGAGGATGCATTCTGCTCGAGAGCGACCAGCGCCGTCCGCTGTTTACGCAATGTTGCTCTTTTTTGCTGAAAATGGGGGTTGATGTTTGCCACGCTGGCAGTTTTACGTAAATTAAACTTTACTGATTTTTTGGCGTTACATCTCTCCGAACATAAACCTTAATTTACATAGTAATTTGGCACAGAAACGAAAGCAATCTCAGACCTATGCATGTGCTATGTATTCAGCTATTAAAACATGTCAGTGAAATATACACAAAGAAGATATATGGTTGTGTATAGTCACATAGAGGGCGTTACAATCGCTGAGCACTCTTAGCAAGTACTACACGAAACTTCAGCTCATGGCTACTGAAGACTTTGCTTATGACATGACAGAGCCGCCGGTATTTTGCGAGTCTAGTTTTCTGTACGCACGGACACATAGAACGCCGATCAGCTCAAAGACCTCGCCGTTATAACGACTTCGCCATTGTCTCTCCACACATACGGGGTTAAACATTCTTCCGAGCATCTTCCGCTCGAATGCGGCCAAGAGTGCCTCGTCAGGTTTGGCTGTCGTCCATGTCTCAAATGTGGGTAGGTGAGCACCGCTCCTGTGACTGTTATAAGGTAATCCCAGCTTCGACAGTTTTGACAGGGTATCTCGAGTGGAATATATTTTCCGACTGTAATATGACCACTCGTCGGCCGTCTTTGGCGGAACTTTGATTACTCTTTCGATGTATTTTCGTTTCTTTGCCCATATTATTCTTTGTTCATTAAGATGGCAGCTGAAGAATTGTGAGGTTTATTTATCCGATTTGGAAGTGATGCAGCATCGACGAACCCATCCGTAAAACTCAGTGCTAGGTGGAACGGCAACGATGCCACAACCTCCCAAAAAATAATCCCAGCAAATGAGTAATGCGTCTCGTCACCGTTTTCTGGCATCCGGGTTGTTTTTACCCGCACTCCCCATTGTATTCCCTTCGCGCAAGCCAAAAGAAGCAACCAGAGAGGAGAAGATTAATTGGGTCCTAGGCTGCGTGCATCCCTGCAAGTGACTGATGACCCACGCGAGAAACATTATCATACGGGGCCTTGCTGGTGGCCTAGGGCGATCGCGGAAAGTTCATCTGCCACCGTCCAGTGCGATACCGTTCCGTTTCCGATGGACCTGTCCCCCGGAGACATGAGGACGCGGAATGTCTTCCCATTGTTCCGTTCCCTCGGGAGTACGCTATCATTTCGCCAGCATACACTCACCGGACTCGCCGGTTGCAAATTCGCAGTGGGGATAATTTTCTTCCTCGACCTAGCCAGTGCCAGTGGACACCTCCATGGTGGGGCGGAAAACTGACCGGCAGCTGACCGCGTTCCCAAACACTGTTTAGATAAGTCCACGTAAACGTAGTGCGGGTGCTGGAGTGAATGTACGGCATGTCGGTTACATGCCACCTAGCTAGGGCCGGAATCAATTGAAGCGCGACTTGCAGAGGCAGGGCGCCAGCAAAGACCACAGCGGGCGCCCGGGGTGGGCTGTTGTTTGTATGTGGAAAGTTAAAAGCATTTTCCGTGTCCGTTTCGTTCGCAGCCCTTCAAAATCCACGTATTATAGAGCACCCGATAGACACCACAGTGCCACGCCACGAGCCGGCTACACTCAACTGCAAAGCGGAAGGAATGCCCCAGCCGACGATCCAGTGGTACAAGGATGGCGCACCGTTGAAGATACTCCAGGGATCCCACCGGATAACGCTGCCGGCTGGTGGGTTGTTTTTTCTGAAGGTAAATATCGCTCTTAATCCCTTTTAAAAATGCAAATTTCCCGAAAAACCCGCTTCCATCCTAAAACCCCGACGCCGGTTCCTCCACCCTCGCTGCTCGTCCCGCTGTCGTGCTCGTGCGACCTGGCCTGGCCTGGCTCACTCTACAGCATTAATTCCCCTAATGAAACACCTTCGTGCTTCGGAGAAATTTCCGAATGCTGGGTGTTATGGGTTTACTCTGCAAAATCATTGAAGTTGTATTCCGTTCGCCCCCGGCCCGCTGGTTAAACTAAAATTCAAAATGCGAGTAAACGTGCTTCACTCCACCGTGGAACGGGGCACGCTTCAGCTTGGGCGTCCCTCGGCCCTGTTTGCGCTCATGCGGTGGGCGAATTGCTGTCCGCCGGTGTGCTCTACGCTTCTCGTTTGTGCAAATATTTGTAGGTATTAAAATTAAAATAATTTCATGAAAAATTAAACACACATATCCGGGCGCACCGGAGTGTGGTGGTCGGGTTACGATGCGGCGACTTTTCGCATCCCGTCGGCCATGGCGGCCCTTCGGGTGTGTAGGAAGTTTGCTCCCACAAACCGGTTAACTTTCTTTCCGCCTCCTACTCGGTTGCTGGCCCTTGCCTTGCGTTCCCGAGAGCACGGGTGCGCGGTGGAGCGCCCTCAGATAGCCCTCGGAAAACCACATTTGACAAACGAGCTTTGGTGACAGGGATACGGCGCAACGATAAAGAATAATTGGGCGGCGCGATAAAAAACCCTTCCTGAGATGGCATAAAATTTACGACGCATAAATATTTGACGAAACAATCTCCTCTGGCCCTCTGAAAAAAAAAGTGGAAGCAAGCTGATTAGGACCAGGGGCTTAGGGCTGGCCCTACGATGGTCGCTTTTTTACCCCGCCATAAAACGGAACGGGCGTATTGTTTCCGTGGTAAACAACATTAGATAGGTACTTTCGAAGTACGCGGGTGGCCATTTGCTGCCTTTTCTGTGGTTGGCCGCAGTTGGAGGACTCCTTAAAACATGGCTAATTAAAGTTTTGTACATCAGTGTACACAGTTTAATTTGTGCACCTTTTTGAACAGCTGGGCTCCACTGTGTGTTGGAGGGAAAATATGAATGACAAAGTTAATGTCACATCTACTACAAAACAAACCTCCAAAAACACTGCAGATGTTGTTCCTTTATCTGCCGTGTTTTCTATCCTTTTGAAATTTTGCCGACTTGCTCAGGGAAGTTACTGTTTTGTTCCCGCACGTCATGCCTGTTTGATGAATTTGTTGCCTAAAATACGACAATTGTAAAACGACTCGTTCTAAAACCATGAAATACAATCTTTTGCGTTTTTTAGGGATTTTGAGCGCGATTTTCGCAACATAAGAGACGGCTGAAAATCTATTGATTTGCGATTCGATGAAAACCCGATACCACCCGTTAGTTGCCAGAAGGAAATTCACTGGAAGTAAACAAAAATACGCACTTTTCCGACTAGGCCGTTCATCTTTTTCTGCCAGATGAACTGCATCTGATAAGATTCAACACAGAAAACTGTACGAAACAAGGACAACAAATCGTATGACTGATAGACAGTTTGACAGACGCTACCGTTTTCGGCACTATCGTCAGGAGTGGGGCAACTTTTTGTCATATCCATGTTGGTTCGGGTGTATTTATATTCTGGCCAGAAGTTTCGCATCATTTCGCCATCAGTGAAGCTGCTTCTGCACGACAAAGGAAGCAAACAAACATTAGGGCTACTTAAAAGTCTGACTCCATTGGGGCAATTAATGCTCTTTGTGAGGAGCTGTTTTACAGTAGGCGCCTCTTTCCCCCTCCCCCACCCTCGCCCATTACGGGGACATTAATGGTAGAATAAACGTTTACCATACGTACGGAACGTCCCGGCACCGCAGCCCGGTTGTTCGCAAGTGGAGGAAATGTGCGACACTTTGCATAAAAAAGATATTCGAAAATCCCTTCTAAAACGCTCCGCCATAATCCACGGCGCAACTACTGGCGCAACTGTCGCGGTCGTAATAATTTTAATTTGAAGATATTTATAAGACTACCTTAATTTACCGCACATCGTTCGCTAGCTTACATGGCCCATATTTCTCCGCATAGCCCAGCCCATCCACCCAGCCCGGCCGAGGCCGGGAAGCTGTGGCTTTCGATGTTAGCATCCCCGACCACTCGCCTAGCGTCCCTCCGCTTTCCATGCGCGACCGAGGGGTAGGGATTCCTTTCCAATTTTTCCACTTACCAGAGGTTGTTCCGTTAAGCCAGACAGGGCTTCGCCGTCCGTACGAAATTAAACAACGCCAGCTTCACCCCGCCCGCGCCTTCCCGTGTACCGACAGGGCCAGTTTTCGAGCGTTTGCTACGGGAGATTCTTTTCTTTATTTTCCCACTCCATTTCCAAATCCGCCTGTTCACTTACTTGAACCGTTCAGACCGATCATCTCGGTTCCACCGACGCAAGGTACACGATTCGGGACGGGCATGAGGGGTGGTTCGTTTCTTCTTCACTTTTCCGTTGAAAAAATGCCTCCCAGTGCTACAGTCTCCCTTTTTCCATCGAGCTCGACCGCTTACTTTTCCTCTGCGCTTTTTTAAGGTTGTAAACTCCCGGCGAGAAAGCGACGCCGGCGTGTACTGGTGCGAGGCCCGGAACGAGAACGGAATTGCCAGAAGTCGGAACGCTACTCTACAAGTAGCAGGTGAGTTGCTTCATTTCCCATTTCCTATTTTAAATTGTTTTCAGCACTCTCGCCAGATACTTTGGCTTTCCGGGAAAGAAGGTTCCGTGGGAGGATTGGGCACGCCCGTCGGGAGTGTGCGGGACGCAGGACATAAATTACTTAAAACGATCTACTTACGGAGTGCGACGCCGTACAACTGGTGCCGACAAGTAGAATCTCAATATTTAGCAGGAGAATGATTTTTGCCATCTTCGCATCACGTCCCTCGCGCATGGCGCATCATTGCTGCAATTGTTCGTCGATTTTTTAATACCACCAAGACCGTAGCTCAGCCTGAACTTATTCATTTAGTTTTAATTATAGAAGATTCTTACGGGGCACTACCACGCTGGGAAAAACAAAATCCTGATCGTAATAAAACGTCCACCTAATGGGCTTTCTGTCGTCGGTAGACACTAGGGAGAAAAGAGCGCCACCCTTGCACCCCTCAGGGTAGCTGTGGGAAATAACAATGATAAAATTAAGCAATAACTTGACGCTCGTTTAAAATCGACATTTTTCTTGCCGGCCGTAGAGTTTTCCATGCCTACCTGACTAGAATTAATTTTGCCACGCCGAATCGAACATTATTTTCATTGCTGCCCTGCTTTTCGCCGGAACCTATATAAATAGGATTATTGCGTTTCATTATTGATCCAACATAAAACATTGCTGGCGATTAAAAGTCGGACACCTTTTGCATACATAGTTTTACCTCTGCGCGGAGTGTGACACGCTTCATTTCGTTTAACACTTGTCCCTGTTTCGGAGTTCGGTGTAGATGCGCGCAAGTAACAGTCGGTTGGAAGAAGAACGGAACACGATTTTCACGGTAAGAGGAATACGGAAAAAAGACTGAGGGAACACCATTGCTGGGTACTATTGCCTGAATCCGTGGCAAACACAGCGTCTAGGGAAATAGGACTCTAATGTAGCAGCCGGCAGCGGAAAGTGCCTGAAATGGGAACCGCTAAAAAGCTGCAATCAAAGATGCCCGCTTACACCGGGCCACCGTGCCTCGAGAGGCAAATGTCGGGGCCACTATTCTCGACTGTTCATCCTCCATTTGGGACACAATCACGGAGTTCTGGTGCAGCGAGCCGCCGGTCCGTTCCATTTCACTAGCCCGAGTAGTTGCTGTTCATTTTGCACAAACTTCCGGCCCGTGTTCCGGGCTGGCAGATGGGTTTTTTTCCTTCCTTTGCATATGCCGAAGATCTCTGGCATGCGAAACTCTAACTCCCACGAGCCAGTTTCATTTTCCGTGCCGTTGCTCGCTGAACGAAGCGGAATGTTAAAGGGAATGGAAAAACTAGAATAAGACTAGAAACCATGTTCGAAATGCTACGAATGCTGCTGTTTGCCAATGGTTCGCTGATGCCGAAGAACATTAGCATCCGTTAGTGTTATAACTTTTAAGATCGTCCCACTTGGTATTCTCTTGTTTTTCTCAATTCAGAACTGCATTTTAGGGTCCAAAACAGTTCACCTAGATCATTGCATATTGCAATAAAAATGGTGACGAAAGATACTATATTAAAAACCTCATTACACTTTAAAACGTCGGTTCCATCCGCTGCAGTGTATAAAGGCACCCATCGACCAGGTCGGTTATAAGTTTGCACCTCAACTTCATGCAGGGATCCCTCAGGCATATTCAATTAATGGGTCAGTTGCGTTCAGATTGGCTATTCGAACATAACATGAAAGCTAAAATCATTTCAACGGAGGTTCCTTCAAGGTCTTGAACAATAGTTTCCATTTTCAATTTCACACTCAATGTGTCACTCTCTCTTCACATTCACTTTTGAAACATTGACAAGGACTGCACCAATGCGTTGAGTGAAGTGGATTGGTCTAAAATCAGCGAACGACACGCAAACGCCACAACCCGCGATTGGTCGGAAATTAACGGCGCCCCTGCCGTCATTCAGTTGGGCAACCAATATTGTTTTCCACGTCGAACTGCCAACATCTCATCAAGCACTGTGAAGTTGAATTTTGTTTTATAAACCCCGCAGAATGCTACGGGGGGTTGGCGTATCGGAAATATTCTTTCGTTTCAGAACACAGCAAGATAGCGAATTAGATTTATCGGTTTTCCCTGCAAACCACCCCAGTCGACGGCTCTGCAGTGTTGATGAGCTGCACGTGTGCGAATCTAGGTTAAAAACCGGCTGCACTTTCCCAGGCAGCCGTGCCCCAGAAAAGCTCGCCGTTTGCTTCAATCGATACGGCCCAGCTGGTGAAGAGTCCAGGATAGGTGCGAAACCGAAGGTGCTTTGGCTACCGCAACCGGCAACGACGACGTGGCTTCCAATAAGCCGTAACCTAACTCATCAGGATGCCTTCCAGGTTAATGACTATGCTCAGGTCGCACTGCCTGCTGCCGAGGCACACGGTCCGTCCCAGCGACTGCTAGCACCGACGACGAGGGCCGGGGCTCAGTCCCGGGTGGATAAATATTTCATCCGCTTCCGGCGCTGGGAAACCTTCAAAAGTGTGTATGTGATTATTGTTTTTCAACTCGTGCTGCGCAACGCCCTCGCCAGGTCCTTGGATACGCTAGCACCGCTGTCGCTGCCAATTCGAGTTTGCGTGTCGGCCAGCTCAACCAGGACAGTCCTCGCCGGCTTGAAACTTGCCACAGCTCACAAATTTGTGCGCTACATGAACTGAGCTTTCAGCGTTCAGTCGTGCTCCAGTTCGCTCTCCGCAAAGAGCAGAGCAGGAGCAATGTCGCCTCTCCTCCACGATGAGGCCTATAGCTATAGGCTAGCTCTTCGCACTGCACATAGGTCGTCTCCATCTAGCCAGTTCCGATATCGGATTGGCTGGGTGCTTCGACAGGACGGATGATGAAATAAATTTAATTAAAAACAGCAACAAGCTTGTCTCAACTATTCTGTAGCTGAAGGCATGGTAATTTATCTTCCGTTCTGCGCCCCGGAGCATCACGGGCGACAACAGATAGCACACATGAAACACGATGGCTACAGGGAGAGTTATGGAATTTTGAAGAATACTTGTTGAACACAGGACTGCGCATTCGCATTCGCCTTGCCATATGGGGTGATTCAATGGGACCTGGGTTTACTTCGGTTCGATCAATACTTAATTAATTGAACACAATGGGATTACGGTTTTAGCTCAGCAGCTGATGAAACCAGCTTCACTTTTGTTCCATTTATTAATTTAGTTTGAATGTCATTCGTGATGTATGATGCTTTGATTATTGCCAATAAGTGGGTTTTTTCAAGCTCTGAAGTCTTTTCCAGAAGGTGGGTCCTGGAAAATGTGTTGTCGTCCATTACTGCCTTTTTTTTCAGCTAATAAGTTGATGTTATGGAATGTTTGCTATAGAGGAATTTGTAATCCTTTATTAAAGGGGCCACAATTGAGCCATTTCATCTCCACACCCAAGTTGTGGAAGTTTGCCACTCGGACCATCGTTTACTACAAACGGGAATTCTCGTCTAGCAATGGCTAAGATACTTCGATTGAACTCCACCTATCTCGCAGTCTGGACGTTGTTAGGTTCTACATCTACGAGGGTAAGGCGGTCGCAGTTCAAGGATTCGCTCGGCAATATCCATTTCCGTGTGGACCGAACGGAAAAGCTGCTCCTTGACGGTCCATTAATTTCACGGATAGTAATC
>JAOEFI010000004.1:36435328-36501682 GCA_034621735.1 Anopheles plumbeus | reverse complement strand
CTCTGCGTCTTTAGACAAAGGCTATTGAAAAAGCCAATATCTGGATCGGGCCAGCGGGATTTGAACCCACGTCACTCAGGTTGAGAGAGGGAGACTCTACCAACTGAGCTACGGAGCCCGAGTTAATAGAATCGACATGTCGACACGGTCGACCATGTGTCAGCCCTTGAGCTCACAGATGTCTATTAATCACATCACACGAATCGCAGAAACGTATCGCTCCAGCATTTCGTCAAAGTTTTAACCTTTGATTCATTGACACGTTTTTGAATGTTCTCGCGCTGTACAATGCGCATGTAAAATGTCGTCCTGCATCTGCTTTCTCCTTCGAATTAAATGTTTATTTCTCCCCAGACAATAAAAGAGAGATGAAAATTTATTGGCCCTTTCCTCGCCCAAGACTGACGCAAGCAGGGCAAAATAAGAAACAGTGGAGACGTTCGTCTATCCACTGTTTCACTAGGATGTTCTTGACTGGGAGACCAGTCCCGCTAAGGGATATAGTGTTGTATTGCAACGGGGCCGTACGCCTGCACGGAGCTGCTGATTTGTGTTGTAGCTGCAATGCATTTCTTGCTTCAGCTTGTATCATAAAAGTGGAAAATTTGCGCTTCCAGATATAAATAAGTGCAATAAAATATTTATAGCCAGCAATACGGCACGATTGGATGGCCTGAATAGTGCCGGACTGATTGAACCGTAGGTCCAAGGTGGGCTCTCCATTCGGACGTACTCACCACAGACGTGCTTTCACCTTTTCCGAAAATAGGATCGACAACGGAGCTAGCCCCAAGGATTCAGTCTCTTGGCCATTCCGGGCCGGGTAAACTGAAACAATTTAATGTAAATACGTACAAGGAAGAAGTCCTCTCTGCCATCGCAAACCAATTGCGGTTTCAAACGGGTCCGAAGTTCTATAGTTTAATTTTTTTTTTAACGTACTACAAAATCTGTTTGTACTACAGAGTTCATTTTAATGTTGAATTTTTCAATTCGTTTTCTAAAGTCCCCCATAAAGTATTCTATCCGTGTATTTGGGTTAAATATGTAGGTAAAAGTCTTTTAAGGCTCGTTTAAGGCTCCCTAGCACCCCTGATGGCCATTAATGATTGAAATACTGTCGCGGACCTTCGCCCTAAAACATAACGTGTTAGAGGCACTCTTCAACAAAACGTAAATTTGTGCTGTATCTGGAAAGTTATTAAGATTCTAAAGTTTTGCTACGAATTAAGCCCGAATTGATGTAGTATAAATAATTTAGTTAATAATGAACGGCTTTTTTTCTATTTTTTTGGTTATTATGATGATATGAAAATATTGTAAATTTATTCCTGTATGTCCTATCGTTTCCGAGCGGTGGAAATAGACAAAAACGTCCGATAATTTGTATTATATCACTGAAATCAAAAATACTTCTATGCATTTTTATAGCTTCTGTCAATTTATTCCATGTTTTCCGGCGCCCGTCGCACTGATATTATTTAAGAATTCCGTGGACGAACCCGTCTTCAAATTACACAACTCCTATCAGCACGCTGGAGCCGAAACGGCATCAACAACGGCATTAGTGGCATCATATTTTAACACCCAATATGGATGACGCTCCGCGTTAAAAACTGTAGAGAGAAGAAGAGACAAAAAATCCACCCTCGAAACGGCGGCGCACTAACCGTGGGTTCATCTTTGAGGGCTGTCGAAAAATCTGCAACCATTTGCATTCACCCACGTTTTGGCCATAAGTTTTATCGTTCTGTCGATTCTACCGGAAAATATTCCAGCACTTTGCGCCCTCTTGTCCTTGCTGGCCTGCCTGCCGCCTGCCTGAGCCGATATTACCGTTGTCATCAGTGGAAATCCTAATACCTTCCCTATCTCACCCGTCTGGCAACTTTAACCGGTGTGCTTTAAGACGGTTTGCTCCCTCCCGATGCTCCCCCGGTGGGGCGGAGCGGAGCAGATGGGATAAGGCCAACCGATCCCCTAACGCTAAGCATCTGATCGAATCCATATTTTGCCGATAGCTTCCTGGCACCAGCCTCCCACCCCAGTGACCCTTACGACGAACATCGTAGTCATTTTTTATGGCGCTGTTAGCGGTAGGGCGGCGGGATGTTAGCATATTCGTCTGCCAAAGCCCGGGAAATGCCCGATGTTTCCCGATAGGGCCCGGCGCACAGTGCGGACAGCACTTGGTGAATTTTAAGTATCGCGCAGGCTGTGCTACGAAATCAGAATCGAATGTACTTTTACAACGGATGCGATATCGATGAGCCCCTTCCGACCGGGGGGTGGTGGTGGTCGTGCTGTACGTGTGCGATTTGCGTTATGCGGGAGATTTTCCCCTCTTCGCAGGTTCTGGTGAAGGGTGAAGAGTGTTAGTTCCAAGTCATATCAATTCTATTCCGATTCGGAAAAGACAGGGATTTCGAAAGAATCTTGAAAGCCCCAGGCCCTTATAGACTGTAGTGGTTTTTGAAGCCAAATCTTAGAACTGAATCCGGCTAGGCAGTTGATGGGTGAAACCACCACCATTTCGAAGATATTCGGAACACTGGTAGGACAAGACTTCTACGAGATGTTTACTAAAACCATACCCCGTCTCCCTGCAGTTCGTGCAGAATCTCTGACGGGAACAAAGATAATAATTACATACGTACATCAACCCGCGACTCGCTGGTTCTGTGTGTGTCTTGTACAATGGCAGACCGGCCTCCTTCATTGCTCATTTTTTTCGCCTCAGCCTCAAATCAAAGTTGATGGTCTACGTGACTCCAGTACGTGAAGCGATTCCGTTTCTTACGATCGTATCAGGCAACCCAACAACGCTTCAAAGAGAAACAAAATAATAATATAATAATTATAAAGGATAATTTAAATTGCTTAAATATTGACACCATGTAAGAAAATCATGAGGCAATAATACTCTCTATCACAACATTGAACGCAACATTCTGAAACTAAAAATGGTTGTTTCGGTAGAGTGAAAGGACTTAGGCAAGAAACTACTCCCCGTTCGTTTCCTGTCGACAGAGCAGTTTGTGTGCCAGAAAGCAACCAGATGGTTTGCTGGAAAATGGAAGTCAAATGATTTTCCCCCTAAACATATTTCAGTTGACTTCGTTTGTTTTTTTCTTCGGACAGCCCCTCTCAGATTGAGCAGATATGAGACGTCTAAATTGTCATTCAAATTAATGTGTAATGAATATATATCACAGGCCACTTAACGAATCAAAAGTAAGCAAACCGAAGCATGGAAAGGTGTAAAGGGAGGCGAAACGCAGCAACGGACCGGAAATAATTGAATAGAAGTAAAAATACACCACTAGCGTTTCACGCACACTCGCTTCCTATCCCTGATCCGAGGAGGTGGCAAAATGCGTACGCCGCGACTAGAGAAATGTCCCCTCCGAACGGAGGGCTGCCAATCTTCGGGGACGTGGAATAATGCACGTACTGCCGACTCACAGTGGAAAATCATACGATGCATTTCCGTGAAAAGTAAAGCGTGTTTCGTCCCTTTAGCTACTCTGTGCGTGACATTTTGGGATTTACGGTTACGAAATGTCTGTAACTTCACTTCCCAAGGCATGTACGGTCAGGCAGGCATTAGCCTCAATAGTTTTGCGCCGAAAATGTCTCTTGCTCTTGCGAAATAAATAGTCCGCCATCAGTCTGTTTTTCTGCACTACGGTTGAAATCTGAATTATGGACACCAGCACGCCCGAAGCCCAGTGTGCAGAATGGCCGTACGCCCAGAACGTGGCCTGAGCCGTTTTCTGGTGCACGGAGTGCATCAAAGAAACGGCGGGCTCGCGTTGGTCGCGGATCGACACCGAAATTCAATAAAAATCCCGTCACCAACTCAATATTTCCCTCATTCTATTTTCCACTTTTACAAATTAATGCATAATACATGAGTGCTACGACTACGACAAGGGTTCGTATCCGTATCCCCAGTCTGAAGATATTTTTCCACAATCTCAAGTCCGCTCGTACCAAGCACCAACCAGCTACCCGGCCCGGCGCCAAGCTGAGGGTACCGGAACTTTATGTTCGTTCGAACTCTGCCTATTCGATCCCTCGAGCAGCGGTGCCCTTCCCGCTGCCACCGGGTCGGTCGTGAACTTCCTCGGAGAGATTGTTTCAGCCGAAGAAGGGAAAAGAGATGAGATTGGCATAAATTATACATCTCTCCATGCTCCTGTGTTTCCAAGACGGCGAGGGGATGAATCAAGAATCGAGATTCGGCTGCGTATCGTGCGATTCCCGTTTTCGGAGGGTGCAAAGCAACGAAAGAAAATCAATTATTGACGAACCGCCGAACACTGTTCGTGTGATGAACCCGAGCCAGAGACAAAAAGCAGTGCGCCAGCAGAAGTTCCGGAAGAAATCGAACGACTATCGTTAAACACCTCGCAACTCGCAGAAATGTTGAGCAGCCCACCGAGGATCGATATACTGACGAGGGTACTCCACCAGCAGATCATTCACCTCTCAGTGTCCCCATTCGTCAACGGAGCCGGCGGGTAGGGCTGCGATATTAACAGAATCATTCAACTTCCTTGTAATCGATAAAACGAGTGTGCATTTGTACCCCACGGCATACTAGGCCTAGGCTGCCATAAATGTTGGAAAACCCGTAGGAACCAATATCATCAGCCCGGCCGGAAAAAACCCCGAAACAAGACATTCACACACGTGTGTCATTTCGTTAAGTCACACAACCATTCCCGCAATGATACAACAAGATTCCTAATTCGAGTAATCAAATAGATTAACTAACTACACCGATAATAAGCAGTGGCGCGTTCCAAGACCCGATGTCCGAAAACCCAACAAATGATAAGTCTGGCCTAATCTCGTAACGGGTTTCCCGGCGTTTGACTCGTTTATCTGTAGATTGGCGAATTTACCGTGATAAGGACTTATCGACCGGTGGCAATAAGATATAATGAATGAACGAACCCACTCCCCTTTGTCGTTTGTCGCACACTTAACAATTGCCCGGTCATAGGAGTTTAATATCTTATCTGGGAAGCAGAACGTCATACTTGGCGAGACGTTTCCAGTGTAGACGTGCGGCAAACTGGCCACCCAATGAGAACGATTCGAAAGGTTCATATATAAGGGAAAGATTCCGCCTGGGCAGCGTTATAGGTAGGAGGGAACTGCATTCATCATGAAACTGTGTGTTGCTATCGTTTTGGCATGCCTGGCCGCGGCTGAGGTAAGTAACACTGTGTGCTGTTTCCCAGCTGGCTGGGACAAGTTGCTCACCAGCATTTGCTCTCCACGGTTGCACTCCGTTTAGGCCCGCCAGTTCAGCTTCCAGTCGATCGTGCCGATGCGTGAGGCTCCGCGCAGTGCGAGGATCGTCAACGGATCCCCAGCCGGTCCAGGGCAGTTCCCGTACCAGGCGTTCCTGACCGGCCAAACCGCCGGCGGCAATCTTGCCTGTGGTGGATCTCTCATTTCGGACCTGTGGGTGCTAACCGCTGCCCACTGTCAAGTCAACGTCATCCAGTTCACGATCCGCGTCGGTACGAACAACATCAACCAGGGTACGGTTCGCACCTCCAACTTGATCGTCATCCACCCCGCCTACAACTCGAACAATCTGAACAACGATATCGGTCTGATCCGCATGAATGAGCCGGTCCCGCTCGGTGGTCTCATCCAGGCCGTCAATCTCCCGGAGGCCACCCTGGGCGAAACATTCCTGAACCGCGAGGCCGTCGTGTCCGGCTTCGGGCGCACTAGTGACTCCATCCCGACCATCTCCACCACGCTCAACTTCGTGCACCTGAACATTATCTCGAACATTCAGTGCATGGGTGTGTACGGCGGGGCCACCATCATCGATTCCACGGTGTGCGCCGTCGGTCGCGATAACCCGAACCAGGGTACCTGCAACGGCGACTCGGGAGGCCCGCTGACCGTCATCGAGAATGGCCAGTCCGTCCAGATCGGTGTTGTGTCGTTCGTCGCCGCAGTCGGCTGCGAAGCTGGTCTGCCGTCAGGTTACGTGCGCACCACTCACTTCCGCAACTGGATCCGTGAGCAGTCCGGAGTTTAAGATTCTGGACCGACGCTCCTTCACAAAGCTAAATTGTTCATATCCATCCAACGGTAAATGCGAAGTGTGCCATCGCGAACCAACTACTCAAATGTTTGGCTACAATAAAATTATTCAAAAACTACTTAATTCTAGTCTCTGGTCTACTGTCGGCGATCCGTTGCAATAATATCACCACAACATGACTGTAGACAGTTTTCCTGGGAATTCCTAGCCCTAGTACACATAATGGAGCGACACTGCCCTTCGCAACACAAACACACCCGGATGTATTACATACACGGATTTACACACTGTTTGGGGTTTTAGGATTTTACGGCTGATTGAAAATACATCTGTTTTGTGCTATCAAAACGGAGGCTAACATTGACTATCGATGAGGGCAGTTATGATTTATTGCTGCAGGCCAAACATCATAGAATGGAATTCTAACTAGCCTTGGACTTGTGGCCCTGAGGTATTCGTATGTCGTTCCTAGGGACGTCAGTTACAGTGATTATTCTTCAGTACTGTTACCCAGGCGCTCGATACTTTCCACGTTTTACAAAGGCGGATGGGCAATACGAACGTAACAGGCTTTTTCATTGAAGTACATCGAATTGAAAATTGTTCTTGTCCAGTGAAACCAAGCAAAAAACGCTACTATGAAACTGTGGCAATTTTATTAACTTTATTTTATAGCTCAGATAGCGCGAGTTTTAATTCATAAATTAGTTTTTCTTTACGTAGTCCATCTTCTAACACAACTTGTTACATTAATCGTAGCGATAAGATTCGCCCATTCCACATTGGAAAATGGTCTGTTTTCCATGTCGCATTCTTCCAGCAGTCAAATTTGTAAGAGATGTTTCCGTGCATCGAATATTTACGAAATGAGTTCATGGTTATGCTTCGCTTTCCCTGAAATACTTGGCCAAGCAAATCCAGCTTGACAAGAAAAGCCATTCCATGTACGTAAAGCGAAAAATTATGATATACTGATTATTAAACGACTGAATTTAAACTCATAAAAACATGCTCATTTTACGGTAAATGAGTTACAGCATAAACAAGATAATTCATCAAATGCCTTATCGCCCGCTGACTTCATGGTCCTCATGAAAGCATTCAAAATCTTTATTTTTTGAAAATCTCTTCATATTAAACCGGCTGTAATGCTTTATATGTATGAGACAACTTCTTTGTGGTGTTCCTCGTGGTCTGCCAAACAGCAGATATGCGGAAACATAAAAACTCTAGTAAACGATGGCACTATATACAAATGTTGCATTCTTCGAATTCCTACCGCAGCGAGTTATGCCTGCCAACAGAATTGTCTTCCAGAATCAACATCACATTGTCTCCGTTCAAGCAATAATATTAGTCTACATATGCAAGTTTGAAAAAGAAATGAGAAACAAAAACGCAACATTCAACAGAAGGCTACGTCGGAGTTAGTGACGACTACAGAACTACGAGCTGGGTAGCATATCATTGAGGACTTCTTTCTCTGACGGGCTAAGTTTGTCGGGGAATTTGATATCGAATGCTACGAGCAGGTCGCCCTTGCGCGATGGCTCTTTTGGGAACGGCAATCCATAGCCTTGGATGCGCTTCACCGTGTTGGGTTTGATGATTTCCTGTTTTGTACTAATACGCAGCTTTTCTCCGGTCATTGTAGGTACTTCAAATATAACGCCACAGAGTGCCTGGAAGTAAACAATGGTCCATTTTATCAATGTTCCAGCCTATAACAAACGGGAACAGGGTTTAGTGCAGATTTCAACAATGATTGTACTTATGGTTTCGAAAACATACATTTCAAATTCTGAAAATTCGAATATAACCATAGAGAATAGACAAATTGCAGCAGTACAGGCAAGAAACCAACTCTAAAAAAGTATTCAATAACACGAGATTGTTTTCAACAAAGGTATCGTAAACATGCGCTATGAACAACCGGCAACCTTCCATAACGGACCCACCGACGCTCTAATCTCTTCAGAATTGACTATGGCGAGTGCACCTAGCGAGATTACCGAGATCCCACTCCACACCACTTGCGTCGTGCAGTGGTATCGGCGCGTCCTACCTGTTTGAGAGTTAGTCGGGCTGTATATCGAAGATCACTTCCTTCGCGGCGAAACCAGACGTGGGGTTTGTCGCGTATGATGAACACGATGTCGGCTGGTATTTTACCCTTGGTCTGGTCGCCCTCCTTCTGGAAGGTAACCTTCGTGCCGGACTTCCAGCCCGGTTTGATCGATATGCTGACGCATTTGTCCTCCTTTTTGGAGGTGCCATCCGGCTGCAGCACTCGCCGCGAAATTTTCATCTTCTTCACACAGCCATGATAAAATTCCTCCAGCGTAACGTACAGATCGTGCTCGATCGGAGGGTCCTGCACCTTCTCCTTCTTTAAAGGTGAATGGACGTTGAATGAGTGTGACCTGGCGATAAGAAGGCGGAGAAGAAGACGCTTGTTATGTCCTCTCCGGTTTTTCCAGAATGATCAAACGTACCTGAAAGCACCTCCTAGGCCATGCCTGTTACCCATCCCGCTGAAGGGTGTGAAAAAGTCATCGTCGTTGAAAATACTGCTATTAAACAGGTTGTCGTTGTGCATATCGAAGAAGGAACCGAAGGGATTGTTTGAACCGAAAAACTGAGCAAATGTTGCTCTCGGATCTCCGTGGAATTCGTAGTTGAAATGTTGTGACGAATTTGTCGTTCCATTTGATGCACCTGCAAAGACACTGTCGGTTAGAAAGCATCCATGGGCCTAGTGCTAGTGCACGCATCACTACTCACGTCCTTTAAGTCCTTCCTCGCCAAACTTGTCGTACATTTCGCGCTTCTTCTTGTCCGACAGCACCTCATACGCTTCCGCGACTTCCTTAAACTTCTCCTCCGCTCCCGGGGATTTGTTTTTGTCCGGGTGATACTTTAGGGCCAGTTTTCGGTAAGCCTTCTTTATGTCCTCGTCCGTCGAGCCTCTCGGTATACCGAGAGTTTTGTAATAATCCTTCCCCATTGCTCCTATTTTGAATCAGCCTAGTTGATGGACGTCGCAAATATGAAGAAAACACTTCCACTTTTCAAGGAATTGAGCCCGTTGCAATCGTGACGGTACGTGACGACCTTACATTGGCGCTTTCAGTGGTGCCGCCCTTGGAGAAATAATGCACTGTGGAGAAATAGTAAAAAGATGCAAACAATTCGTCAATGAACGCCTCGCCGCCGGGGATAAATCTTTTCGATTCGACAGTGAATGGCTGATCAATGTATTTCACTTCTCTATTAGCTATTAGCTCTATTAACACTTGTGAAGCTTAGTCAATTGTTTTTTTCAACGCCAACAAGACTACTTCCGTCCGAACCTTGATGGAACTGTTAATTCTGTACACTAGTTTACATCTCCGAGATTGATGAAAACCAGAAGACTGGCGACCGTGAAAAAATATCACCACCGTACTCAACTGCTCAAGCACCATCAACCTTGACGCTAGTGAGTTGTTAACAAAAATATATTTTTAACGTCACTTGTTTTTGGAACTAATTATAGACGGCGTTACCGTCATCACTAGCAACTCACAGCACCCTTGCTCCCCGCAGCAGGAATGGTGGAAGAACCGAAAATACTGCACTGACACTTTGGCTAGGACGTCCTTATAATTCAGCAGACGCGCAATGTGTTTCCCTATTCTCAGCGGGCCACTTCTACTGCTGTTAGGCACCACTTTGTGGCCGGAAACATTAGCCAACAGGATCCGGAGCAAGCACTGGTTAATCGTCAGAGAAGAGTCACACGTGCGTGCACCTGTTCGTATCCAGGTGTCGTTTGAGGTTCTACTATCGAATGCGGTCCACTTAAAATACACTTTCTCGAAGAGCTTCTCGGGACCGAGTGGTGCCCGTTTCAGTGGTGAATAGTATTACACTGTTACTGGAGGAGGTGTACGTGCACGAGACACCACACTTTCGAATCAGAATCCACCCAGCACCAATACAATACATGACATATAAACAAAGTTACAACGTGCGCCACATGAGAGCGGTAGCCCAGAATGGACCAAGCTACCAAGTATCTCCATCGTCTGTAGAACGGGTCGGATTTACAAAAATACTACATCCAAAAGGTGTTAAACGGCGTTAAACGTGAGTATCGCACCACGTCTGCGCATTTCGTAAAGATGGCGCTAAGTTGAAACAAACTCTCCTTCTCTGTTCTTCACGAGCCGAAGACGTGGGATTCATCGACACAATTCGGTAACCTCACGGCTGTAATTTCTCACAAACACCAACAAGCCGATCCGATCTTGAAACCATTTTCTTCGGCCCGACGGACCCTGCGGACTTGGTCCTCGAAATTGTTCAACCAACTCTTTGCCACTTTTTTTCCTCCGTTTTTCGTCTGCCACTACCGGCAGACGGTTCAGGGTAACGCACGAACAAAAAGAGTACGTTCCCGTCGTTGCCCCAGACGCCTAGGAGAAGGACAATTTGGTTCCATTTGGTTTGTGTCGACCAGCAGCACCCGGCTGGTCGCTTCGGCGGACCATCAGGTTCAAGATCAAGATGATCTCCGTTCATCTCTGGAACAAACTGGTGGGATTTTGTTTTCTTTGTTCCATACTCGAGTGTAACACCTCGTTGGCACAGTTGAAAAAACAGTCACACAATTTGTTTAAGGTTGTCTACGTTTGAGGCCGTGCACGGTACAGTACAATGGTGCGGCGATATGAAACCATTCTGCTGATATGATTGAGAACGACAGACTTTATAAAAACGTTTAACCAAAAGCTTTGGTTTCATCGGTTTAGTTTGGCCCGAAGATTGGTTGCATTCGAAGAGACCATTCGTCTGCGTAAGACCTGCTACAAGCTCACAAAACTTAGGAATCCAAACGCCACGGTACTTTGAAACAATTTCATCCTCATGTGATTTCAATTGCAATACTCAACTAATCCTAAACCTGTCCTAGTAGCCTGAGTACTATAAGAAATTTGCATAATAATAATTATTTGCTAGGTTTGTAATATGCACATCGAATGCGTGAAAAACAAATTGAAAGTTTAAAAACAGCGTCACAATGCTTAGCTTAGAGCTAGAGCTTAATAGAATACAGAAAAATACTGCGCGCATTAAAAAGGGGCCCTCTTCAACGTCAGACCATTCGTGCGGAACATTCGGCACAGTTGTGACGTCTGCCACGGACAGACAGACGGGAATTTGAACCCTGTCACCGCATGCTCCTCCTGTGGATTTATAGGAAACATCCGCCGATTAAAGGATGCAGTTGACATATGCAGACGACAATGCCAGGGACACATTACATAAGACATAAGATTGAAGTTGTTCACTCAAAGGAAATCAAGAAAATAATTACAATTGATAGCTGCATTGATTATGAAAGATACCGGTGTTTATATATACACTTTTTTGACCATGCTCGTTTGTGATTTTCAGACACATTTACACACAACTAACTACAACGGAAGACAGCTGCTGCCAATACACCATGTTCCAACCATGTTGGAACTATTTTATAGGACGTAAGCCATTTACAGATTTCATCCAATGATTCCCCGTTCACCCTATCCCATATGGGTCGATGCAACGATGGGCACAAACAGTTAGGACTCTTTTGTCTTCCACCACAAGGGTCAACAATGGAGGACTGAAAAAGGACGGAAGTGCTTTCGATTGCAACCCACTTGCCGACCCTGAACGGTCGTATGTGCAAGCAACACACAAAAGAAGCGCTTTTGAACCATTCGCGATGGCAAGAAGTTATGCGCGTACCCGACGGAACGTAAGACAATATCCACTTTACGGTGTTACATACTAGTTAGTACCAGCGTTTTGCTGTGCGGACAGAGGAACACATTACTACGATTGGCTCGGCCGCGTATCCCGGTTGCAGCCCGGAACGACTCGAATAGCTTCATTTTGCGGCTATAAAAAGTGAAATTGCAAGACCTCGTTACTTCCGCTAAGCACCGCCAGCATCTTGCCCACTTTACCAGCCCGCCTGAAATCCATTTCGCACTGACAAAACTTTCAACATCGTTGTGCTTTTGCACAAGGAGCACCTCCCCACCAGTCCGGAGTCGTTACGCGGGCTGTATGGAACCCCGTACCCGAAGTCCCGCGAAGTCCTAAGACGGCACACCGAAAGAAACAGCAAATTTAGCAATTGCGGATATTCGCGCAAGAAATGAGAAACATTTGGAGAGTATCCAAAACTGAAATTTAATAATGCAATGCGAAAGTTGTTAAAAGTAGACGCAATGGAGTAGACGCAACAATCTCCAGAAGGACAGCAAAATGTACAACTGAAGCAGCTCTGCGGCGCTGTAAAAAGAGTCTGTGCACATGATGAAATGGCATAACTATGAGAGAATACATTCGGAAGTATGATTACAGCTCTTGTATGTGTCACTAAGGAAATATTTGTTTTTGAAAGCAACATCAATACATAAAAAAGGGCTTATGTCAAACTGGTCCATGAAAGCATATATTCCACTAACTGACATTATTGTGTTTCCAATATACATTTTTACGTGTACAAACCTGCAACTTCTTCATGTAACGAAAAATACCGTTAAAATGATTGCAATTCTTATGAACGAAATATTAACAAATGCAATTTTTTTTTGCCGACTATCCTCTGTAACGTATCATGGTGAATTGATTTACTTTCAATTGGCATACTTTGCGGCAACATTTTTGGGACAGACAGACCCAAAGATGGGAAAATGCAAAGTACAACGAACCTGATTATATCACATACCTCATTTTTTCCATCCCCGTTTTTTGCTCTCCAACTCAAAAATGGGCCGATTTTTTCTTGGAAAACAAGACAAAAATTAAAACACTTTTCACTTGAACTTTTCAGTTTGAAAAAAAAGAGCCGGGATGAAAACATTTTAAATAAATGAAACATTCCTGTTGGCGAAACAAAAAGTTATGGGATAGGGGTTTTTTTTTTTTTTTTTTGATGAGCTTCTATACATTGTTGTTGGCCTCACCACAGCTGCTTACATTTTGCATCGCATCCAGAGACTTATATAATAAGTATAGCTCACGTTAAGGACGAGGTTTATTCTTCGTGGCCACAAAATTCATCTAGTTCAATCAAAACAAATCCATGTTCTCGAATGAGTTCCCAATGTTGTAACAGCAACGATTCTTCGCACGTTTCCATTTTCATACTGTAGAATTGCCAAAATGATTGGTTCCGTTGGCCATCGAAGGTACAATAAATGGTGTTGATGAAACGAACAAGCATGACCCAAATTCGTTCTTGTAACTAGATTCTTCAAACAGGTCCAATTAAGGAACTCGAAACCATCTTCGAGCTTTTGTTGTGGTTTTCTGAGGACATACTTTTTCATTTACACATTCATAGGCACCCCACGAGTAAGGGGCTTAAGCTCTTGCTAGCATAAAAAAAATCCTACAACTATCCTTTAAAATTCTCGAATTTCATGAATACTGGTGTATGGTAATATGGATGGCATTTTTAATTTCCTCCTCATTTCCATCTGTTTCCTGAAACCATTCATCCGTTCATTCATTCATTCGCCTATCAATTCATCCGCTCGTCGCTTCTCCATTTACTAACCGGCGGACTTACCAACTGGATGTCAGGATGTTCATACACAAGCACACACTCACACACACACAACTGTACGACACGACACCAGGGGTCGGTTTCCATCCGTTCCGACGACCCAACGGGTCCTACCCGGCCGATGGAGTCGCCAGGTGGGTTATCGTATTAAGCTACCATTACCATTCCATTCTTCGCTATCACAGCCATGTGATTGATTTTATTGAATCTATGTTGCCATTCTGAACCAATCAACCAGCCCAAGTACCGAACGTTGAAATGTACATTTGAATTTACATTTACGCACCAAACCAGCTCCATCTGGTTTATGTAGGCGGCCGATACATCCGTGCATCGATCTCTGGTAATGGTGAGTAAAAGCACCCATCGCAACATTTCATCTTCGAAATTTGTCGATCTTGGGTTTGAATCCTAATTGAACCTACTCAAGCATTTGCAAGGGCAGAGTTCAACTGAGAAAAGGTGGAGTCGTAAGACCATTAAAAAAAACAGGTCCTCGCCTACTGACTTTGCTCCCTAATGTGTTTCGCTTCTTTACACAGCAACATTGCAATAAACATTCGACATTGAAATTTTACAATTCTAGGTGCGTTGAGTGGCCACAATACTATGAAATTATGCTAACAAATTATATTTTATCCATTGAGAATGCTGTTGTGTGCATGTAAAATGGTTCTCAATAGTTCTTTCTCAAACTGTTAATGTTGTTCGTGCATTAAGTTTTATTGTTAAAAGTATGGTTTCGACATGTTGTTCCGATTCCGCGCAGTAACCACCACGGCAAGAGCGTGTACCGCATAACTCACGCGCTTGGATTCGTGTGGATCCCTGTTGGGAATCGGTGCATAAAAGACTCCCTAAAGATCTGATAAGTTATTTAGATTCAGCGAGGCTTAGTCGCCAGTCAGCACGTTTTCTAAATAAAAGGCGAGACCAAATCACGTTTGCGCTCACACTAGCGTTCCCGGTGACCTGTGTGCAGAGCAGTGTAAATTTGATTTTACACCATTAGTGCATTGTGGAGCCTTTCATGCCATACGTGGAAGTTGTACCTGTAGCGAAGTCAAGGCGCTTGACGCCCCGCGTCCAATCGAACGCTGTCCGATACTGAGCGCTCGGCAATATGTCATAAGTTATTGCCATATGGTACTGCCTTACCAGTCGGTGACGAGTAGTTTTTACCATATCGGAAATCAAGATACGCCAGATAATCCAACACATGCTGCCATATAAGTGCGGGCTGCCCAAAGCCGGACGGGCGCGTTGGTTTGGCGAATTTTCGTTTTTTGCTGCTAGGTTTTATTGCGCCCGGCGAACGTGTCGGCCATCGCTGAGAATTTAGTGAAACATGTTTCATATCGAGACGTCACTGTACCGCATCCAAGAAAGGACTAGCGAGCAATCGGCGAGAGAATTTTGATTGCTCCAACGAGAAGGACAGTCTGCGAGTGCCGTGGCATAATTACCCCTTGCAGGTTGTTAATTAAAGCACAAGGCACCTCGGATGCACCAGCAAGGCACTCAGCGAGAAAGATTCTACTCGCCAACCTCATTCTCACGATTCCCCGACATTAAATGCAGGAATGCGAATGTCGTGGGGACATTACCCGTACAATATCTTGTGTGATTTTCCTATTTTCAATCGTACAGCTGCATGGAAGTTGTAGCAATTTATTTCACAAGGTAAAATATCGGACTGGCAGTACATATTAGGTTTGTTTCCTTTTTTGACGGGCGTCCCTTCAATTCCATAAAAATTATGCCAAGTATGTTGACGCCTTCTCTCCTCGCATATCTAGCATAGTTCATTCGTTCGTTGATTCCAGTGTTGATTCACTCTTCAGAGACTGTTCCATTTTCTCTTCGTTTGCTTCGTCTCCCCTTTGCTCTACTTTGTTTGTCTGTTACAGAAAGCAGCATCCAAATATAAACCAGTAAATTATCATCGAAATACCCTTGGCAGCCAGGTCTGTGTTTGGGTCGGAAGGTGCGATACCTTTCGTTGCGATCTCGAGTCGCTTTAAATTTTGTTTATTTCATTGACTTTTGGTTCGCTTAGGATTCGGGTTGAAAAAGGTACGCCCCAAGTACATGACCATTACCCTTGCCATGCTGTGAATTGATGATCCCCTTCTGGGCGAAATGTCGAGGACTTTTAAAACGAGCGAGCGAGTAATGTGCGCGTTGTGGTGCGTGCATGTGTTTGACCATTTGGCCGCCAATGTGTGCGAATGCTTCAGGATGGAGGAAAGCGTTCATGGACATTCTTAAACGTACTTTTCGCACTTCTTGTTCGCGAAGACAGTGTTGCTAAAGAAGTTGCGGTGGTCCGGGTCAGGACACCGGATGTAAATCTCTCAATGCTCATCAGCCTTGTTTCGTAGTACTCCCAGGATCCAACGTGTGTTCGCCAAAATGCAGGACATGCGTACACTTTAATCCACAACGCATCATTTGGCATTGAGTCTTTAAATATGTGAAAACAGACGGCCTTCCCCGCCGGCTCACCGTACAGTCAGTATGAAATCCTGGTAACCTTTCCTCTTCCAAAAACCGTCCCGCTCATTGACACACCAGCGTGCCACCAGCAGTGCCACATCAGTGCCCAACGAAAATAAAACAGAAAAGTAACGATCATGCTGTGCGTTAATGACATCATTTTTGTGTCGATCGATGCTAAAGAAGCTACTTTTCGCCTGCCGAGTGGTTTTTTTTTTCTTTTCCCCTGAGCTGCTGCGGCGGTGCAGATGAACACACGCAGATAAGTGTGACTCGAGTGCCGGCGTGAGACGACTTGCAACATTGTGCGAAAGCGAGCTGCATCTCCAGGCAAAGCGAAGCCGCGTGGAAAGTACGCGAGGGCGAAAAAATAGTACACTGTTACAGCAGCTTCACAAGCATGTCCTTTATTACCATAATTTCAGCGCGCTCGGGGAGGGCGGGCGCGCAACCTGAAGATCGCAGCTACCAAAATGGTCATTAAAAATTCGACCATCACCACCAGCCTAAGGCCGCCCGGCTGCCAGTCCGCTCGAGAGCGAGCTCGGAACACCGGCCGGCCAGGCAGTGTAGAGAACCGGACCAGACTGCACCAAGAGCAGTGCACGGGAGAACCGGCACACGGTTCCTTCGCGGGGAGGCTGCGGTGTTGCTCAAAAAGGAAACCAATCACACCTCTCCGGCAGAAGCTGGCGTACGCAGCACCAAAACAACGCGCAACACCATCATGATATGCCTGCCACACGGGAACTGGAACGCGACGGAGCAGCAACACGAGATCGGACGATCGGACGGTCCGCCCCGGAGTGAAAAGATGGCAGGGGTAGCGTGGGGCGACGGCCTCATGATCCGGCCGGGCGGATCGACCAATGCCGCGCGCGCACACGACTGTGGAGCATATCTACATGCAATTATCATGTGCCTGTGCATGTAGCCTGTGTATGCGAAATGTGCCTGTTTGACACAAAATCGATTGAGAAGATGCTGACCATAAATGGTAGCGGAATTTTAGTACTGCATCGTGTCACCCTGGCCCCGGCAGCCTCGAAACGCGCCGACCGCGCACGTACCTCCGCGCCTCTGGGCAGATTCAAAAACTCGTTCACGCAGCGAAGCTCGCGCCCCCCGCGCATATCCACCGTCACGCCGGCCGCGACGGCATTCGAACCCCCGAAGAGGGCTGGTGGGCCATTGGGCAAACAAACTAGCGAACAAACGAAGAAATGGCCACAGACGATCGCAATCGCACAACTTGCACGGCTGCGAATACATATCAATTAGCCAAAAGGTAACAGTCACCACATACCGGCGCTCCATTTGCGGCGAAGAGGGCCACTGTGGTCGCTCCGCCGCTCCGCGCGCAGTGTTGCCGCCGATGATCGATGGCATGTTGTAGCAAACAAGCATATCTCCCCTCCACCGCACTGCTTCCCTCCGGTGCCGCCGTCGGGCAAACAAATCAGATCAACGTTCAATTTGTTGCAGCGTCCGGTTAGTGTTCGAGAACTCGAAGCCATGCGCGGCGGCTGTCACCATAAGTTGCAGACCAGAGCCTTCATAGATAGACCCCTGTGTCCGTCTGTCGAATGGGCGGTCGCAAGTGGGCAAGTCCACACCGCACAAGTCCACACGCAATGCGGGCGCATTAGGCTCGCTGGGGAAACGTAGGAAAATAGAATAGACCTGCCTGTCGTCATAGAGATGTGACATAATTTGATATTAATTATTTGAGGTTTTCCTTTTTTATACATCTTTAATTGTGGCACGAAAAGTTCTGAGCCCTTGTTACAAGGGCTGCTTTAAGAAGTTGGAGCTAACGAGGGATTTAATGCTTTTTTTGTATAATGTCGCACATTCTTTGCCGAAATGTTGTATATTGTCGAGTAAAGCCACAAACTACTGTGGAACTCTGTACAACAAAAGTAGGTAAGAACTCCCCCGTTAGCAACATGACAGGTTCAAGGCGATATTGTAGATAAACACCAAACTACTACAGAAGCGTTATACCCAATCAAATCAATGCTTTGTGATGAGTTCCGAAGAGTACATAAACCTGTCTTTAGTAAGTAGTAAGTAAAAACTCTCAATAGGTTCGCTCCATCATTTCATCAAAAGACTACGTGTATCTAATGCAGCATTCACACTGCACCTTTCGTTTCATGTTTAGTTAATACGAATACATTACGCCGGAAGATTTATCGCCAAGAACATCAGCGATGCGAATTCAAATGAGGTTCAATGTTATCTTGCTTGTTCAACAATTCGCTACATGTTCCATTATTGAAGAACGACTCGAAACGAAATGTATTCTACTCCCGATTAGTTCATCCGTGACGCCACGGTACAGAGAACATGGTACCGATCGGCCATGGACCTCCAAATCGCTAATAATTCTGCTCTCGCGTACCACCTTTAACACGATTGTTTTTTCGTCGTTTTTCTGTTTCACTTTTGTCCCCATTATCTGCTCCACCAATACGTCCCGGTGTGCGGTGGTGGTGGTGGTGGTGGTGGTGGTGCACTGCCCTATCGACGGTACTTTCGGTAAATTTCACGGATGATACTCAGGTTGTATCGCTCCATTGAATACGAATGCAGTTCGTACTTTACGTGAACAGTAGTTTCACGATTTGTGGACTGCACCAGAGTTCGGTTGGAAGCTAGTCTGTTTCCGTCACACGATATCATTGTGCACAAAGCCTTTTCATCCCGTTTCACGTTTAGCCAAATTACTCCCCATTTTTTTCTGGTAGACCATTAAAACAGCTTGCCAAGCTGTACAGGAAGATATCGCTATCGATATGTTTCCAGGGTTGTCTTTAAGGACCACCGATGCAGATTGATACTTTATTAAACTTCAAAAAAAGTCACACCAGTTCTGTACATGGCTTAGTATGGAAAAGTGAATAAAAAACTCTCAAATATTTAGTATTTCAGCCAAAAGTGCGCTGTAGCAACAGTGAGCATCAGTTTGTGTTCATCTAGAATGTAGCTGAGTATCAAGATGTAAGTTGGAGAAAAATCAAAATAAACAAATATGTTCTGATCGTCCAAGCCACTTCACCACATGACACATTCCTTTCTGATTAATGTTATACTGTAGTTGGTATAATCATAAAAAATAACGACATGAATGCCTCCGGAACCGTGTCCATAATAAATGCGATTCTTTGCGTGGGAATGATTCTGCTGTTCATTCACATTCAATCGGAGATAATATACATTAAAAAATCAAACATATCTCCAATCAACTATCTGCACAATCTAACAACTATTGGAGTTGTTCACTCACAGCATTTACGATTGGCGGCACTCGGTTTCAAGAACTTCCGTTCATTGTGTGTTTCCGCGTGAAACACAAGACTCGAACGGACAGGGATTACGATCGGTTGACATGCATGCGCTTATCGTTAATGATGTACGCCATTTAACACGTAGTTTGATCGGATCGGAGGCAAATTAGGGATTAGTGTTTTAACACATGCAACATTAGTCACATCCCATGAGAGTCGGAAAACACGAATAAAATTTTTATATAATTGTTTCATTGTGCCCATTGAAATTCTTCATGTTTCCCCTCATCCACTACCCGATACAACAGATGGGCCATCTATAATATGTATATTTTCCTATTCAAACTACATTTCATTTCCATTTCAATTCATTTATTTAATTTATTTATGAATTGCCATATAGGCTCTTTCAAACTTATCAATACATATAACAGGAGCCATTTTAACAAAGGTCCTGGAGGAAAACCTTGTCCAAAGTGTCCTGGAGGAAAACCTTGTTTCACCCTTCGCTTCATCCTCCAGGTTTTGGATGTATTTATAATAGTTACGTGAGTGTGTCGGAAAACGTGTGTTTCCATGAGTCAGCAGAGAAGGATTCGACTGGCATATGACCACCGTCGAAAGAGTTGCGCTACTGACGGCCAAAAAAACAACGCCGTGGCCAGTTGCCTCAGTCTCAGTAGGCCATACATCGCCAGGAAACAGGAAAAGGGACTGCAATGTTTGAGCGAATGTAATGTTCTCAACAAACACACAACGCTTCCTGCTACTGGAAGCCTACGGACATCGTGAATCACGACATAGGACGCAACGCAATACAGCAGGTTCTTCGGAGCCTTCGATGCTCTTGAGGGCCAACTGCTGTGAAGTACCTATATGTTGGGACCGAATACGCGGACCTATTCCGTCGCTGCTTATCAATCAGCCTTGAAACCCACAGTTGGAGAGGATGAGCTCAACATCGTTGAGGTTCACTTTCGATGGTCGCCACAAGAGCTATCGTGAAAGTTCCTGTAGAACAGTTATAAAATGTGTAAAAATGCATTTGAACATTTTCGGCAATGAAAATATGGTATACGCTCATAGACTAAGTGTAACCAAAATTTTATGCAAAAGCTTACAGAACTGCAGACAACAATCATTCGCCTCTTTTTGCTTCAACGATGACGCTCAGGGAAAGGTGTCTACTTGCAAAACGCTGTAGTGCGCGCTGGGCGAGGGAAGAAGAAAAGTAAATTCGGGTCAAGGCTATCCAGAATGTAGATTTTTCTCGCTTTACCGCATAATGTCAGTCTACGTTTACCGCCATACCCCAAGTATACCCTTCTCTTACTGTCGCTCTCTATCTTTCTCTCTCTCACAATCACACACAGCGTTCGGTGAATCCTACATTCTTTCTGGTGCGTGCATGTTATTGGTTTATATTTTTTCCAACGAACTTATACGGATGCTGGAACTTCATGAAAATAGCAGTAAAACTGATAAAATAATTGATCTGAATTGAATAATTGATAAACTGATAGTAAATAATTGTTTACGAACCTACATGAAATTGTTCACTTAGCCAATGCGCAATGGTAGGAGTTAGGCAGGTGTTGATTCATTCAGTTCAATAGAGTCAAATTGATTAGTTTGAAAAATATCTTTAATTATTTTCTGAATACTAAAATATATCCTTTTATGTTATTGCAAAATTAAAAAAAATTTAAGTTGCTTAACTGTTATCTCTTATCGGAGTCGGAGACAAACACGGGCACCTGTTGCTACAACTTAAATAAGGTAACCAAGTTTAAATAGGACCAAGATTAAAAAAGATTAACATATTTGAACACCAGCATGAATATTCACCGTGCTAGGATTGTCCTTATTTGCATATGTCGAATGGTGCGGGACAATCGACGATCGTTTAATAGATACTAGTTTTGGTGTGGTTTTTCTCCCAAATGTCACGTAACAAAACTTATATGTAGTAGCGTAAAACTGATGGATACCCCCAACCGTTTCTTGGCATGTACATAATTCAATTTTGGCGTTCGTAAAAAGCAACAAAAAACCGCCCAGCGAACGATAGGAACTACAAAATGCACGAAAGTCACGCGAGGCGAAACGCACGTGATATGTGGTTAACCTCTGGTGCTTTGATGATCTCTGCATTGTATCTACAGTTGTCAGATTTTGATTTTATTGAAAGCGACGTTGGCCCGTGCTGCCCAACATGCTGCTTTATCTCAGCAACGATCGCGCCCCACAACAGCATTGTTTTCTTTTCTGCAAAACATATGTGCATGCTGTTTATCGAGCAGACAAAAAATGTTCACACTCTTGCCACATTCCTCACGGTTCACATCACCGGACATTTTGTCACCTCATTGGGCTATATTTGATAATAGTTTTTCCATTACCTATTTGTTGGGAGTTAGCTTTAATGTGATTTTCAGCGTTCCCCTTCACGCTCGCAAATAAGCCCTAAGACGTTGATACCCCCAATTAGGGTGTAGTATAATTCGTGGCCACCACTTGACCCACTTCACATTCTCCGCAGCTGAACAGTGAGAAAGCCAGCGGCGAAACACATCAGTACAATCGCATTCTACATTCATACATAGATGCTAAACGTCGGTACATCTTAAACCATGTGTCAATGAACATTGAGTGCAGGTTGCGATCCTCGTTATCTCGATAGATGGATATGGTTCTATGGTGCACTGTGCGACGCGGGAAGTTCTATTGCGGCTACCACCACTACCAACTCTAGGGACTTGAGAAACTACCACCACTACTGTGAACCCCGCGCCACCAACAACTTCGCTAGTGTAAATGAACGAAATTCCAAAAATAAAACCCCGCACGAGAGGCAGCGTGCAAGATCACTTTTTTGGCTCGGTCATAATTTTGTTTTTTTTTTCTCATTTTTCACATTTCAGATTTTTCAAATTCACTTGGAAACACACGAATGCCGCAAATACGTACGGTTCGCTGTGTATCCCGGCAGAGTGGGAGTGACCTCGTACACACGACTAAAAAGGCCGAATAACTAGATGGGCTGGCAGTGGGCGAGGGGCCATGATGGGTGGGTCAAAACCCCTAGCTTGATTCCTAGCGGTCAGTTCATTTTGCCAGAATGCCAGAAGACGGGGGACATAAACCCCTTAGCCAGCACACGCGCGTATCACCAGCGCTGCCTTCTTTCTTCTTACATGCGGTTCTTACAAATGGTTTGGTTCAATCAGCAGCATCCCAAAAAGCATCTCCCCAAACATGCTAAACATTCCCCGCAATAAGGATTAGGGGGGGCAGATAGTGCGTGAACCAGATCTCTGTGTGCGTATACTTTGGCATTAGTCATGCTTATATACACGATCGGCCGTGCCCAATGACAGAGCGCCCAACAAACAAGAGCATAAAGGCTTGTTCGATCGCCTTCGTATACGCGGTCGCGCCCGCCTCCACTCGATCGAGCCGGTACGAAAGATGATAAAGGCGAAAACGATCGTATTGCGCGTATTAACATCATATCTGTTGGATGACATCCATCGACAGACGCGCCGGTTCCCATGTGTATGAGATGATAAAGAGCGGTCTAAATATAGGCCAGTATGTTCGTTCGTTTCACGCGTGTTTAAAAATAAAACGATCGCAAAGTTTCGCGTGGATCGCATCGATTAGGGTCAACCTGGCATGACCTGTGTATGCGCGACTGTGAAAGATTTTCTACCGTCACACATGCCTGCACACAAACGAACGCCGGACCAGCGTTCGGGCACAAACAACTGCTCTAGTGAATTGTGATTTATTCGGAACAAACACCACATTCCTAACCCCACCCGTAGAGCCATGGGGATAAAGGCAACTTTTGCTGGAGTTAAACTCGTCCTCGGGAAGGGTTTTATAATCTATTCCTCATTGGCATATCATCTTTTTCATCGGCGATGTTGCTTCCGTCATCATCAGCCTCGCCCTGCCCACTTATGCGGGCTTCGACGAGGCTTCGAGAGACTTACTATTTAGTTGTAACATAGACGACAACTGACGTTTTTCGTTAAAAAATGCCGTGGTCCAGGTGGGGTTCGAACACATGACCGACGAAGTTGGCCCGGCGGTTGTACGATGCCTTTACACACTGCACCATGGAACAGGACCCAAGCAGGATATTATCATGCACTGTATCGTGACGAGAAACAGATCATTTGGGAATTAACAAAACTAACCCAAACTAAATAATTTAACCCGTTGTTGGAAGAATTTCTCTTTCATAAGGCTCTCAAAGTATCGATGTTGCTAGTTCCTCTTCATAATCCAGTACTGTCGAGCAAATCTCTGCTCAAATAACTCATGTGATTCATTTGGAAGTCAGCCATTTTAAGGCTTAGAAGATAAACCTCCCAGTCTGTGTGGTGATCGAAAAAGGAAACGATCGCTGCTACGATCCTGGGTATGAGATGAAATTACAAACCCGGGCGACAAAGTGGAACGGAGAACGATTTGTTTGGGCGTCGTTTGTTACCTTTTTCGATGTCGAAAATGACGTAGGCTTGACTCGCGCGTCGCGGAAGAGCGGTGTCCCTGGTACTGGTAACCGTACCGGTGTAGGTTTGCTACTGACGGGTTCAGGTTTTGGCAAGGCCAAAAAATCACGTCACGCTACGCGGGCACAGCGACCTGTTCTGAAATATGCCAATGCTGACGGGTCGTCGCTTGATGATTCCACGTCCTGCTAACGTTTGTGAAAAAATGCAACGCACACAAGATAACTTGGACACACCTGGGATGTCGCACTTTACTGGTTGTTTAAAACCGACGCACAAACAGCACACCTGCACCGCTAACAGTGGAAAAATGAGAAATTTTTATAATGCACTTGAGCTGCTGCATGCATGGACACGGGGACACTTTGATCATATCACTAGTAAAGCCACTGCGGCTGCTCGCTGCAGCTCGTACCATCGATCGGCCCTGAATTGCATACAACATCAAGCATGACGCACTCTGCTTGGACGCGTTTCGTCTGCCGAGCGAGTTCGAGTGTGAGAGTTTCTACGCGGTGTATAATGTAAAATGCCTTCGTTCACGGTTCGAGAAAAGACACGCGATCAATCTGCGATTAATATGGCGCTTTTCCAGATATTTGATGCAGGCTGCACTACCAAACCCACCGTCCACCGTTAACTCTCTCCGTGGTACAGAAAGGGCACTGGGCACTGATGATCACCATCACCACACAGACGATCGCCGGGCAAGGGATTTAACAAGACACGGTTCCACCCCACACTACAGCCCAACCGCACACGAAGAGAGTCAGTTAGGCACTAACAGAACTCGCACTCCGGCTCAACCAGTTCTCGACCCCCATCTCACTCAGCCGAACCGCGAAGGCAACTCCATCCGCGAACCGCGTAAACATTAGTCATACTACACACGTAGCGGCGCAGCGGGCAGCAGAAACAAGAGAATGTGTGGGAGATCAATCTCTGGAAATGAGAATTAAACCGCGCAGCTAAGCGGATAGTGCACAATAGAGAGAAAGAAAAAGCAAAGCGAAGAGAGAGAGAGCGTGATTTTGTTTTGCTTTCAGAACGATTGTGGGACCAACAATTACTTAACGATCGGGTATTCGAATATGCTAGTGCGGCACCGTGGTTCGGGACGTGGTGATTCGAAAAGGGCACACAAGAACGGGACGCAGAAGAGAGTGAAATGTGAAAAATTTTTCAAAGGTGTCGGTGGAGTTGCGCAAAAACCGGTTGCGCACGACGCGTCCCCATCTTCCGTTCGCGCAGCACTAACATTATTGGGCAGCATCACAGAAAAGACCGGCTGGCGAATGTGGCAGTTCACAGTCGATTGCGGTAAGTAAAAATATTAAATATGACGTATTGTTGGGTACGTGATATTTTTAGAAACATTCCACCTTTACTTCTCCAGTGCGCCCAAGCTAAGTTTTAGACGAGTGAGACGGCGACAGATCAGGTAATGAGAAATTTGGGTGCACATTGAGGGCCCACGATTGCAGGCTCTGCGGAACACTGTTGCATTCGTCATTCAACGGCTTAATATATTGTTGTTCTGTTTCTACAATTGTGCTCGCTTCTCCGCTTCTCCGACCAAACCGTACGCGAAAAACAGTCCGCCGACCAGCGCTTTACTACTCTCGCTAGACCGTTCAAAGTTCAGGACGTTGTGCTGAGTTGTCCCCGTTCTTTGCGATCCACAGCTCCTACTCCACTTGATCTAGCTAGTTCCGATCTGCTCCTTTTTAATCGATATAACGTCAACCTATCCGGTCACACAAAAAGTCCAAAAGTACAAAGGCAGAAGATTTTTTAATGTCTATTATCTATTATGGTCTTTAGTAAGCCTAATGTACGATAGTTTAGGTCTTGTTAAAGGATGGAAGGAAGGAAGCCAAATTACCCGGTATCTGCTATATCGGTGCACGCAACATTGTACTATGTTAGTCATTTACTGAATGCATATTTGAAAAATGCATACTTAGCATATGTATTCATGCTATTAAAATTCAGCTAATGATACACACACACAAGTTTGTTTTAATTATATATTTTGATAGGAATCAATAAGAACCATCATTTCTTCTTCGCGGACTTAGTTGAATGAAACATTATTCTGATCATCGTTCTGGCCTTGATCAATTTCGTGGTCGTTGGTTTCTGCAGCCATCTCTAGCCTGTAGTTCGAGAAGATACTATCAAGTGTCTCATTTACTGTTTTCAATTTGGTCATTTCGAACGAAAGTAAGTTAATCTGTTGTTTCACTTCAACCATTTGGTTTCCGAAGGAGAATGGGGTTGCAGTATTGTTCTCAGTTTTAGATAGCAATTGCCCCATTTCCTGTTTTATCTTATTGCATTCCATTAATGTGGCATGTATCAATTTTAACATTTGTATCGAATTTACTACATCCTTTTCTATAACATGGCTATGATGCTGTCCCTTTAGATTTGAAACATTGATTCGATCTAAATGCGCATTTAAGTTGCAGAAAACAGTGTCCCAATATTGCGAAGCATATGATAGAGATTTTTCTTGGGATTGATCTGAAAAGAGTTTGAAACATTGAGGAACTAACATTTGTGGCTCATTACGAAGATGGATGATGTACTCACGGTGATACAACGCCTTCATTTTTCCCTTCTGCTCTTCCATGTTACAAAGTAATTCTTCGTATTTATTTTCCGGCATTTTGCGCCCAACGATGTAAAACACAAACGAACTGAAATTGAACACCACCCGCAGTATGCACAGCAAACAAAACAAATTGAATCAATGACAGCCGCTTTAATCGCCAAACCCGCGCGTACTGTCAGTCTGTGATAGAAATTGACAACCTATTTACTGATCTAGATATTTTCGTAAATTCAAATAGCGTCATCTTTATGTCAACGTTGAAATCGGATTATTACCATATTAGCTGTCATTTTTGTCATCAACGATATAAAATAGTTTCTATAGTTTTTTCAAGGTCAACCATTTTTTTCGATAATGCCTAAACATGTTTCATTGTGAAGATTGAGTCAACGGAAAATCTGTCCAGTTCATAATATCAATGTTGACATATAGATGGTGCTGTGTCCATTTTGGGAAAATATCAAGTATTTGAGTATTTAACTTCTATCGTCCAATTTGCGATTCGTTTCCGTAAATGTAGAAACAAGGACTTCATTATTACCGTTGCTGCCGTTCCTATAACCAAAGAGGTCTAAATAATCGGATTAGCTTTCGGAATCTAGGAAGCTGGATTCAATAGCCCTACCGACATAAATCATCGCAAAATAAGATGAAGAAGACGAAGAAGAAGAAGGTTGAAACAACTAAAATTTCGGTGAGGAAATACCGGAAAACCGGCCGAGTGTTTAAAGTTTGTACACGAAACAAGAAAGGAGAACATCGCCGAACATAGCGCCCGAAAATGATGCCAGGAAAATAATCCAGAGCCGGGAGTGTTGTGCCGAAGAGTTCCGCTGTTGTGACAGAAAGCTCGTGTACACGTGGGCTGCTGGAGAATGTTGGCCAAACTAGTGGCGCCAACGAATTTCAATTCAATGGTATGTATCCCAATTCAATGTTCTAGCTTTAACACCAATAACTGGAACCGAGCCTGAGGGATATCGGATGTTACCAGGGATGGAGAGCTGCAGCCATGGCCCGCGAATACTGGAAAACTATTGGTAGCCAGGCCTTGTCAGCTCGACGACGTGCTCAACCGTGAGCGAGCCAGAGAAGAAGAAGAAGATGTGAGAGAGTAAAAATACTATAGAACATGTGTAACATTTTAGAATTGGTGATAATATATTTTATCGAAGTCATTTCAAAGAAACAAATCCGTCTTACTGTCCTGTACTGTGACCAGTTGTAGTGATGAAAAATGTATTACGCTATTCGAGGTATTTAATAAGTATTAACGGTGTCACATGACATCGCTCACATGTGGCTTAATAGGATTAACCTTTGAAATCAGCGTGTGAAGAACATAACCAAATGCACTCTCTGGTGGTGAAACCTTAGTAACAGTGTAAGGAAAATTCGAATAATACACCAAAAAGTGATTGATTTTCCTTTGTAATTTGTAAGTCTTACCTCCATGCGAGAGGTAACGAATCACCCTCTAATCCTTTCTTCTTATCCTTCGTCCTACCCCATCCCGTAGTTCTACTCATGTTGTTCGGTAACCGGCACCCAGCAGTTCCAGCAGACCTCAGAAGTAGCTATATGGAGGCAGAAGCCCGCCGACACAGAGGCATTCTGTGCGGCAGTCACACCACACGGCTCACCTTACTGCGGCACAAAGATCGCCCTTCGAAGAAGACGGAGAAAACGTTACTACGAAGTGACGAACCATGAGCACGTTCATCCTGGAAGTCCGAAAGGAGCGCACTCGCCCTTCGGAGCAAATATCCACCCTTCGTAGAAGACCAAGAAAAACGAGCGACGGCTACGTGCCAGGTCCTAGCCAAGTCTTCTCCAGAAACCCGCAAAATTCAACATGATGCCTTCCCGTGATGGCTCCAACTATTCGTAAATTCAACAACCTCTAGAATAATTTGAACTGCTACTAACATTAGAGATAAGAACGAACATGTAAACATGTATGTATGTATATGTTACATACAATACCGATCAAAATAAACATAATAATAATAATAATCATTTTTACTGACGGCTTGGCTGCATGCAACCTCATGATGACGACTGTGTTGCGACCACAAGGATGCATTAAATACGATACAAATGCTAAACTGATCAATAGACAACAAACAAATCCTCGTACATCCTTTTTTACACCAGACTGTTTATTGGATGTACCCAGTTTTATTTCATAGAACCGACTAGACGTAAAGCGAGTTGAACGTATTATGCATTATATTTTTCCGCAGCTTCTGGGTCCGTTAAATTTTAAAATAAACCGTTAACGAGAATTTACCAATGGAAGAGTGACTCCGATTAACTTGTCAAAAGCTTTCTTATTAAGCATGCTTCAATTTTCTGCCAAGCTTTATTCCCCCATGCAAAAGCGCCACGATGCATAATGCTCTATCACTTCGGTTCACCTGCTCCCGATCATGCGCACGTGTAGCGAAGTACGGACACACATCCGGATGCCGTAATGATGATGGCTGCTATTAGCTCCTACACATTCGTAGACTGGCTAGCGTACGTCAGGTAATTGATTCTTCTAAGAAGTCGTAACAACATGTTTTATTGTTTTTACGTTCGATTTCGAACCTCGTAAAACAGTGCTAATCGTTGCAGAAATGTGTAATATCGTCTTCCTTTTCGCCTGTAGCTTTTCTCTATGTGTTTGCTAGTGACATGTTTATAAGAATATATCTGCCGGAGTTAAGTCTGCCTCGGAAAGTGCAGTGCTAACACAGTTAATCGTCGTTTGAACTTTTCCCAATTTCATCTTTCTTGGCGGTATTTAGAGGATCAAATGTGGTCCGGAGTTCGACCACAATTCTGCCAGCTGTAAATAGTGCGGAATCTTTCTTGCTAATCCTCGTTTCCTGAAGAAATTCCCTGCTTTGAACCGGTGAGAGAATTTGCTGCTCTTCTCAGCTGTACACAAAACCATAACAAAACATGCTGTTGGCAGCGTGCCGGTAAGGCGCAAACAAATGTGGGATGAATGGAGGAATCAGAGACTTCCTTCAGCCATTGTGCTGTTGACTGTGTGGGTGGAAGCACAACGGCGGCGTTGTAAGCATCTTGCGATTTGACTTGTTTCTCGAGGTATCTATATTGACGAAAGCAAAGCGACTTTCAGTGCATCTCTTGTGCAGCAGCAAAGTGTAGTGAAGAGTGTACAAGTCTCTTTCCACCTAGAAAACGTACTGAGAAAGTACCGATTGTCCGTGCTGGCACTATCCCGCACTAGAACACAAACATAGGCGTTCTCGTGTCTTCTAAATAGGATAAGTGAGCCTATTTTCGCAACATGCCGTCCGCCACGATGGCAGGAAGGCTTATCTTTGGCCAGATTCACTAACGTATAATACAGCGGAGGCAGATCCGGTTTCCTTGCATACTCTATATTGTCAGGTGGATGCTGTATCATCTGCTATCAAGCGTGACGTGATGACTGTGTACCGTAATACGTGAATATTAGATCATCAATTTCCTTTTTATTTTGGCATCATTCGACGAAGACCAAAGATGGTCTACGGCAAGAATTACACAGTTTCAGATATTCCAGTGTCGATAGAGTTGAACATTGAATTTATCGCATTCAAAATGTAACTAATATCATGAGTGACAGAATATTAACCGAACCAGCTCAGAAGAGCAATGGATCTGGTTTCACTGAGCAGTGTTCTACCTCAACCGATGTCAGGGAATATGTGTATAGAACCGCACAATCAACTCTATCTTAACTTATCTGACAAAAAATAGTTTTTATTTTTGTCGAATTAAATACAATTTAAATCTGGGAATCAAGAAGAATCAAGACCGAACATCTCGTCGGTTGGATCGTCTAACAATTTTCCCGTACCATGCATGGTACAATCATTGCTTGCATGGGAATAAAAACTTGAGAAACAAATATAACTGACCAAATCACTCTAAGCAGAACGGCAACAGAAACAATAATTCAAACATTCTAAGCGCCGTCATCAGTCGGTGGAGAAGTGAGATTAGACCCATCCGATGGCCAAAATTAAGTTCGCATCGCGATGCTTTTTTTTTCAAGGAAGCCTAGATTCAAACAGAGAAAACGGACAGAAAGCTATAGCGTGACCAACGACTTCAACTCGTGAAGTGAAAAGAAACTTTCTAATGACTTTGGAGTTACCCGTTCGTTTTTAAAGTGCAATGGGGTGTTGTAATCGATCAATGCGTAATGATGTTTGATCAATTGATTCTGAGGAATGCGTAATGAGAGGTGCCCTCCTGCAAATCGTTTACTCGTATGACTATCGATGACGTAAGCAAGGATTTTGTAATGTAGCACATGCTTCGTTGCTGAATTGTTTCAAGGTTCTTGGGTTTGTCTTAGACAAACTATTCATTCTTTCCCGTCCAACGTTTGTTGTTAGTAGAATATACATAAAATCCTCATTGCACATGCTTTTTGATACCATATGAGCAACATAAACACACTTTTCGTAAACTGTCAGCTATTGCAATGCCCAAGAAGGTTTCGCCAATGGGATAATTGGAGTAATTTTGTTGTACTATAAAATGTCCTGTAGAGAAAAGTGTGTTGGTTCGAAATTTGGAATTACAAACAAGACGGTTAAAACATCCAAGTAATCAACTCATTGTACTTCTATAAAAATTAGGTTAGAACTATAACAGTACTTCTCTGGGATCTGATATCCCTTCGAAGTGAAATTATTTAACCACTAGTCAACATAGATTCAACCAGTGTGCTAGCCGCTGTCAGCGTGCGATCGTACACGCTGTCATATATAACAGCCGGCATGTGAGAATCGAAATTGCCTATATAAAATCAGCGGATCGCTCGTAACGACTTTTCAGTCCGGTACCGAACGCGATCGTGAAAAGACACGGATTTCATTCTGGAGACAGCTGTACCGTTTGCTGAGTGTTAGTGCAGTGTAGGCTGTTATATTATAAGTTCAAACTGCTCAAAGTGTAGCTTTGAGTCGTGTTTGTTCACCCAGCGAATTGTGATGACACACTATCTTCCCTTAAAACCTCGTAGGTTTAAGAAGTGCAAGCCAAAGACAGTTATGCGATGTAGTTCATAGTTTTCAAATTTTCTTGTCAAGCTTTGCTGATCGTTATAACAGATCTGCGAATGCGCACGTGAAACGAACATTTAAACTTAACGAACTCGATCCAATCTCCTTACTGTTCTATGGTTTGTAATATAGATTGTAGAAGAACATCGTTCCCAATTATAATTGATGCATCACGAAAGTATTTTTCATTGTAAGAACTTAAAACCCTTGTGGAATGAAATCTCAATGTGTTTGTGTCTCAAAGATCCCTCAAGAAGGAAATGTGATAATAGATCTTCAAGTTATAAGTTTTGGAGTGGCAAAAAAATTCCTTCAAACAAGGCAATTAATATCGTCAGACGTTTCACAGTGCTCCGCGATTAGCTCACATCTTGCGCCTAGTTTTTTGTTTCATTATTTTCAATTTCAACATATTAATGTTCTGTGACCTTGACTACCATTAGAAGGACGGCTGCTTTGCCCTACGAGTGCATAAATTGAGTGGACATTTCAAAGGATTTCTGTTTAGAATTGATAGCGAGGGGTGGGACAACATTGCATCCAAGAGTCTACGGCTACGACTCGGTTGTACGTTTGTTCGTCGAGTACCTTTGTAGTGTACGTTACAATGTTGAAGGTAAACCAGATAATGTTCGCGGTAGATTTTGATCCTGAGATAGCTGGCGTTCGTTTTTAAGGCAAAGAACTTCGTGTCATGTACAGAAGCCACAATTCATTCGGAAGAGTGTCGCACCAGATGCTGGAGTTTCTCTTAGCGAAGCTTTATTTAAATTCCATTACGCTCCCGCGGACGGTGGCAGCTTCTTCCGGCGAATGTCTCCACCGCTCCGACCAAGCTGTCTACGAGCAAGCCAGGAGCATCGCACGGTGTCGCTAAACCGGTCACTCATCGTTCGCTATTATTCAATTGAAGCTCATAATCAGACCCCGCTGGACACCGGGGCATGGCCCTCTGGCGAATCGGTTGACCGTCGCCCCGAAAACATCGTCTTGCACGCGGATAATCAGTTTACAGTAGCTGATGTTCGATGGAGTATACCACTACACACTGCCCGGCAGTGTCGTTGCTCGGAAGCTGTAGGCAAAGGTGCTACATAACCAGTTGCATCACCAACATCATGATCGCTGACAATATTGTGTCGTTTGTGCTAATGGTTAATGCGATTGGTTGATCCGAATTCCGTCTGCTCCTACTCAAGGGAGGCAAAAGTGGGAGCGCCAGTCCTTCCCCGTTGCGCCTTAAATAGTATAGCACAGTCTTTCCTTTAAAATTCCCTTTCCTGAGAAAGTTGAATACATTACAATCGGAACTCGGAAGTCTCATCAACGGAAAAGCATACGAAAACAATGTGCATGCGTACAACAATTTGAAACTACGTAGTATTTTATACTCCCTGTCTCTGTCTCTCCATAAAGAACACATCAAAATCAACGGTGCCACAAAAGTGAGCAAAACACATAAAACACAATGCTTACAAGAATATAACAACATGAACTAGAACCGTGGGTAAATCCATTGCTCATCGTCGTATATTTCAAAACTAAAGAGTGACTTTAACAGGTGCTATACATTGAAGATAGTCTTCACTGGTAAACAACGGTTTAACGGGTTAGAAACACTTTCAGCACGAAAATGGCCAGCAGTGTTAGGCGAAAAGTTGCCGCCAAGTGGCAAATCTCCATGGGCGTAGTTTTGCTGCTTGGAGCATTTCTGGGCGAAAGTGTCCGTGCCAGTGAAGAGGAGTCGCCAGCTATCAGCTACATCAACCGGGAGGCGTTGGGCAAGAAAATTCTGCCTGATCTCGCATCCATCCAGCTGGACGAAAACGTCCCGGAGCAGTACCGTGCGGCGGCGAATGGACTCGCCCGACTGTGGAAAGAGCATGTAGCTGAGATTAAAGGATATGACGCAGTTAAAGGTTAGTCTCGAATATTGGTGGATATATCAGCACCATTGTTAAATCATTCCTTTTACACCATTCCTACTGATAGACTAATGTACTAATGAGAGTCTTTAGGATGTTCTTCAGCTAATACCAGAACCATGCTTGTTTACTTATACTCATTTAAAAAGTATGTAGTAAACCAACTGACAGAGGATGTCTTGTATAACTTCTGTTTATGTTGCACGACGCTGAATGATTGGTAAACGCAATTTTTACCAACTCCGGATTCAACCTGTTTTGATTCAAAAGCACAAAAAATGGGGAAAAAAACTACAATGTTCTGTACAAATGTTTCCATTCTAACACCATCATCGAACCCGTGTAGTCCATGGAGTTCCATTACTCATTCCGTTCACGTTTTTTTTGTGGTGTAGTGCTCCCACGTCTAGCGTCAAGCTTGAAGAGCTCCTAAGAATTGGAAGTTTCTCCAGTCATTGAGTAACTGTGGCGGGGAGTCCAGTTTGATTCATTGCCACCATGTAAGTCTATCGGCTGCAAATGAGCTAACCGAAATGTAGGCCAGTATGTCACTATGCTGACAAGTACAGGGATGTGCCTGGATATGCACTTATAAAGTATTAAAATTCAGTCGATGTACATATAGTATTATAGTTTAATGCAAACTAGAACGACTTCATTCGCCTACGATCGATTGGTCATTTATTTATCATAATGTCGTCTAGGAAATAAAAACAAGATCAAGATTTCAATGAAACTAACATTTTCTGACTCACGTGTGGCACATATTTCACATGCGTCAGTGCAATGAAAGAATTATTGATACAACCACAGCGATACAGTTCATGTCTTGTTGTCCAATGAAATCTAGCCTCATTGAGGACAACTGCATTTGTGGGCAGCATTCGTTGCTGCAGTTCTTACACGTCGGCATAGGCCCCGGTTCAGTTCGGTAGCGGTCTCTCCCACGTCTGTTTGCTAACTAAGTATCCCTGAATATGGCAGGTGATAAATAATTTCGCACAAAGTCACTGCATACCATTATCATGACGCCGCGAGACTAGGCACGTGCTATGCAAGTAAATTCGACGGAGTAAGATTTGGTCACATTGGATCCAATGTTCTATATTTTCTCCCCCTTTTTACCATTCCCAACGAGTTTGACAACTGTTAACCATTGACATGGAATTATTCTATTGTAGAGATCAGTTAAAAACTCTGTAAAAGTAATAGTATGTTAGTGTTTAGGAACAAAAGGATGGTTGACTGAAACATCATTTTGGCTTCATCATCTAACTTATATGAATGGTAAATCTACATGGATGGTTAACGTCGTCCAACACTAATGTTTAGCCAAAGCATTATGGTTATGGTTATATGGCTATATGGTTTTTTTTGTTTTTCTTTCTCAATCCGACAGACATTCCCTTCACGTTAATAGTACCGGACAAGATCGACGAAGGAGTGTTCGATAAAAGTGTACCTAAGGTACAAGAGTTTTTGTTCGAACACTTAGTCCCGGGTGCCCTGGTGGAGGTGAAAGATCAAAACACCTACATCAATCTGAATCAGCGACCCGTTCACATTAATTTGTCCTGCATCGACATGCTGATGGCGTACGAGATCAATCAGAGCGCAAAGGTGCTCACGAAACGCAATATTACCGAGAACCTTAGCCTGGTGTTCATTGTTGGCAACCTTACAGACTCCGACACCCAAAGTGCGTCCACCAACAAACTCAACAAACGAAACATTCAGGAGAACAACCGGTACGCTACTTGGGAGCAGGTGACTTTTTTTTTCTCATCCCTGATTCGCCATTATGATTACAGTTACAACGAGCCCCAGCGACTGGAGATGAAAAACGCCACAAAGGAGCTGGCCACTAGCAAAGAGAACCGAATAGGGCAACATCTGATGAACTTCCTGGCGGGCATGAAATCGGGAACGAAGGTGTTTCAGCATTTTTTCTCCAGCTCCAACTTGAGCCAGCTGATGGACGACAGCTCCTACATGGTGTTCATACCGTCGGACACCGCCTTCCAGCGGTGGCATCCGATCGACTGGGGATTCTATCCCTTCAGCGTGCAGGAGTTTACCGAAACCGTTCTCCGAAATCACTTCGTACGGGTGAAGCAACCGCTGCGGATGGCAGATCTGCGTGCTTCCCCCACAGAGCATCGTTTCAAAACTCTAGGCGGTGACTACGTCGTACTTAAGAATAAGCGTGAGTAACAACAAGACGATAATTTACGCGTACTAAGAAGTTCTAATAAGGCGGAAACAGATTTAGTCGTCGAATTTGTTGACTGGGGGTGGGGGGGGGGGGGGGGGTTTAATATCCTTTATGCACTCAATCACTCTAAAATAATTTAAACTCTCATGTTTTAGAGGGGTTAAAACAAAAAAGCATTTTTAATTAAAATGTTGTATGAGTGAATGTATGGAAAAAAAATTATATCAATACACATTGATTGATTTTAAATAAAGAAAGTAACTGCCAATTTACAAAACAATTGGGTAAAAACTGCTAGAGTGTACCCGGGTTGGAAAAACAATACCGAAAACACTTAGTTCAAGGCAGTATTGAATTTCGGCTAACTAGTTATGCATACTTTTGGAATTGATTCGATACTTCTAGTAATTTCTATCCAAGTCTAAAGTCCAGTGTATAGTAGACGCTAGGACAATTAATTGATAAAATCATTGAATTATTAAATTAATTCTCTGAAGTGGCCACATAATTGGTCCACTGTGGCTCCAGCAGTAAAAGATGAACGCTCACTAAATCGATTATAACACGTGAACGAAACAAGATTATAACTTCAAACTTTGGGTACATATTTTTGAATAGTTTTCCTAACAATTTATGGGCTAAGCAATAATCAATTTCTAAACCTATTTCCTCCTTTAATCCAAATGTATTCGGTCTTCTCTATAGCATCTCCAAATGTGAACAATGTAACCATCGTCTCCGACTATACGCTATCGAATGGCATAGAAGTATACATCCTATCCGAAGTACTGTTCGTGTCTGAGGCTGTTGTGTCACGCCTACATCAAGTAAGGAAGTATTTGTTCATCCAACAACCACAACAAACAATTCTTAACCAGATGGTTTTCTCTGTACTTTCCCCTGCAAAATCGCTAGATGCACAAAGATAAAGAGACACCTCCACTTCTGGCGTTCCCGTGGTTCGGTGCGCAATTCCTGTCCCATTCCTTCCTAGCTTTGGAACGTGACACTCGTTTCACGCAAATTACCCGCTTCCTCAACACGGCCGAAATAGCGCAGTTCATTTCCGGCTCGAACTACACGTTTTTCGTTCCCACCGACGAAGCATTCGAGCGGTATAGCTTCGACTTGCTCCCGGACAACGTGCTCGCTTCGGAGAAGGGCATCAAAATGCTGCTGACCCACTTCATCCGTGGCCGACTGTACGATCGGGATTTGAAGGACGGCGAGGTGATCGACACGATCGGAGGCATGCCGGTGAAAATTCAGCGATCATTCGAAAATGCTGTCCACGTCAACAGTGCCCGTATTGTGGAATCCGAAGTGTTTGTGTACAACCTTGGTACGATGTTCTACGTAGATGATGTGCTATACGCCAACCTGTTGAAGGACGAAGTCAAGGCGATCACGGATCACAGGACCGTCGATAGAAACGTTCCAGAAAGCGTGGGGGGTAGTGACGCTTCTACCACGGAACAGAACCTCCCGGAAACTGATCGACCAACGTCCACCACCTTTCGATCACTGCTCGGTTTGCTCACCACCAGCGCCGATGTTGAGCTGGTGCCGGTGGAAGTAACTGAACGGGGAAAACCCACCAACGACGACGACAGCTCGCTCCTGCACTACGATGAAATTATTACTCCCAAAGCGCTTCCTCTGAAATATTTCTATGAACCGAAAAAATAGACCCATATTTCACACATTCGCACCATCGCTGGCGATCTCCTTTCGTCCAAGCCGCATAGACATTGGGGCTTGAGCGAAATAATACACTCCTCATGCAGTGTCTGTAATCAGTTATTTCACTCTTGACTTACCACAACAAAAACGGCCAAACTCCATTTAAACTTCATTAACAAATTGTTTGCTTCTTTAGCTAGTTTGCTCGTTTTAACATTTGTTTTTCGTGAACGTACAAATATTCTCGTCTCGTTCATTTTGTTTGTGGGATCCCTTTTTATTCATCCGGTAAACTTCTACCCTATGAAGCAAAGCAAAAACTCATTATAAATTGATATTGTATGACCTTGATAATATTGAAAGTTTACTCGTGTATATTAAAAAAAAAGACGCATACAGAGTATCCGGTCGCAAATAATGGATTGGAGAAAGTAGATTGGGCGTTAAAGAAAAATCACAATTCCATGCTAACAATACAATGCTCTCTACTAGACAGTGTTTAATCGTAGTGCAAAATTACATTCCTGCACTTGCAGTCCGTGTAATTGTATTCTAATTCAATAACTTGGAACAAAAAACTCCGTTCCCCTTCTCTATGCATAAGAAATGATCTTAACACACATCCAATTTAATAACGAGCATAATTAAAAATAGCATGTTGTGTATCTAGGTCGTTAGATGACATCGAATATCGTTTAAGCATCAGAAGCGGGAAGAATAAAACACAATCTATTTTCCATTCAACCTAGTTGCTAAGATCAGGAATCTCATTAAGTTAAGTTAAGCGTAGCCATAAAGCGTAGGTCTGAGTTTTCGCCTTCGAATATTTATTCTCAGAGATGTGTCCTTTTATTTTTTTAAATATTGTATGGCTATTTGCATATCTATCGTCACGTAGTGACTAAAATGGAAATATTTCTGTGCGTTTTAAACCAAGACATATCAAAAGCTGCTACAACGATTCGTCTGACTGTGAAACATCTTCCAGAAAAAGAACATTTTGATAAATCTTTGGCGATTCGGTTCCACGTAATCTGTTTCGTTAGCATTTGTATTTGTTAAACGTTATATATATACTAGAAATGAAAAATACACATAGAGATACCTTCAAATAAAAAATGATTACTTTTAACATACATTATTTCTGATACGTTTTTAAAATAAAATATATGGCAATATTGGAAAGTATAGACCTATGATGTAACGAAAATCACCATCTGATAACCGTTGATCTCTGACATTGAATGCTGAACGAATGCCTTTTAAATGCTGATAGATATTCTCGAAATCTAACTACTTACGTTTACTTACACAACGAGTTACGAAGTTGCCCAGAGGAGAGGAGTGATGGAGAATCAAAAGAAAAAAAAGCTATACCAGATGTTACCAAGGACCAAAGACAGATGCAACGAATCGTGATATCTGAATAATGCATGAAAGACATTGACGACCACGGAATGTGTTCAACTGAGCGCATTCAAGAATTTTGTCACAGTTCCAGCATTTCTGTGTTGCTAGTAACCACACATTGTCTGGATAAATAGATAAACAATTATATTTAAAAAAGTTTACCACAATGTATTACAGCGTTTGCCAATTTTCCTGTCGGATCCAGCAGCTCACGTTATCGTTTACTGAATTTGATGATTCACAGAGTCGAATAGATCATTTTTGTGATCGGCTACATTGGGTCTGGACTCGTAAGTGCAAATTGTGACTCCATGGTGATGCGACTCGCTGAATTCGCCCTTCAATCCTATGTAGTACACCGTCGTACTTTCGCTGCCGTAATTGGTCGGAATATGTATAGAGAGATGATGAACGTTCGCAAAAACTACAACCCTGAAGCCGGCAGGAAGAAAATTAAAGTGGGAATGATTAATGTTACATTGTTTCTCCAATCATATACAGGCAATGGGTCTTACTTCGTCGAGTACTCGATAACCCCTTGGGTGTCCTTTTCTAGGGCAAATTCCTGATCCGCCGTGACTACAGTATCGTCAAACGTCATTTTAGGACGATTCTTAAACAGTCTCATTTTCTTTGGATGTGATTCATCATCCGCACCGATGATGATGATGCCTTTTAGCTTTACATTTCCTGTGAAAGGTATGTTGAACAGCAGCTCTTCATCTGCTTCACTAGACACGAACTGGAATAAGAATGTATGTTGAGTTAAATTCTGTTAGCCCTACTTTCGTAAAGTTGCCCGACAGAAGTCAACGTACCTTGTCTCGATTCAATCGTTCGTTGTACGGTTTGAAAACGGTCTTCCCAGAGCCTTCTAGCTCTTCGTTCAAACATTCTAGATTGTTGGTATCAATTTTCTCAAACAAACTATAATGAATGCCTACTTCGAGTTCATTTTCGATTCCAAGGGCTTCGTGGCCGCAACCACTGCCATGCGAGTGACCGTGCGACATTCTACGATATGATTTTTATGCTCAGCTCTATGTGCTGTACCTAACTTCCACTTTCGCAACATAAACAAGAAAGACTTGCGAGATTCCACCGGCACTGCAAGTGACAGATCTACAATCTTTGTCATCGCCAGATAGTGAACCTTGCACCGTGTTGTTCAAAATATTTTATTTCGTTTATACAGCTGGTTGAGTTCAGGATGACATTTAAACTAATTATTTTTCTAATTCAATTTAAATGTATGCAAAGCTGGTCTTATTCGATGCGATAATCAACGTAGTAATTTGATGGTATAGAGGAGCACAGAAATTAATGTATGTTGTGATATCAGGTGAGTGCACTAGGAACTAGGTAGATCTGTATATTTTCAGTTGTGAAATATAGGAGTTTCAAATTCTGCTGGCCCGATCCAGATATTGGCTTTTTCAATAACCTTTGTCTAAAGAAGCAGAGATGCTGTAGAAATATCTGAACAGCCAAATGACGCTACAGTCGAAAGGCTAAAACAGAACTGGTACGCCTCTGAATAGGACGTAAGAGAACAAAAGTTCAACTTTGCATTTGGAGGATATACCCTAGCTCGCAGAAACAGAAGAAAAAGAAGAAAAGAAATATAGGACTTGCAATAAGGATGCTTCTCTTGCTACTGTTTGTTCAACTGCTTGCTGAACCAACACATTTTTTATAGCAAGACTATTTGGTTGAACTATATGCTGATATCACCTAGCCTAGATAGATAGGGTTAATAACTTTCATTTCTGGAGTACATATTTGAACTAAACCAAATTAGATAAACCATCAGAGATGACACCAGACTTTTACCTTTAATGAATGAACCAACGAATGTTTTCGGATTGTTCAACTTTATGCAAAACGCTGGTTTACTTTGTTATATTTTTTAATGCGATCTCCTTTTTTCCGAACAAGCGCTCCTGAAGCATTGCTATAAATAATATTTTCAAATAATCGCAACAATGTACAAATTATACAGAACCATTTAAATAACATTATGTTATACCTAAAAAAATCAAGAACATAATTTCTGTCTATAGTAGCTAGCATATCATCACAATGTCTATACGCGTTACACACATTTGCTTGCAGGTTATGCATCTGATGCCTAAAAGATTTTATGTTCCAAATTTGACTCCATGATTCGAAATAAAGACGTCATGTATTCTCACATTGTCCGCACTACTTTCGGTGATAGTTTACCATCAAATGATCAACTAAACTGAACTTGCCGTTGAGCATGATTCTGGAGCGCGACAGAACATCTCAATCTCGAAAGCTTAAAACATATCGACAACTTCCACACTATCATATTTAAAGAAATCTGTTACATTGATTTGACTTCGAAGACCATTGCTCTGCGAAACATTTGCTTCATTTAAAAGCAACCTGAAACTTCGGTTTAATTTTTTTCTTTTTGCTTGTATAATCATAGCAATGTGGGGTTAATTTTAAAATAGTCCTGTAGAACTATAAATTGCTTTCAAAACCACTTGCTCGCTTCATATTTTTTCAGGCTTTGATCCTATTATCTCGATAAACACACAGCTATTCACACATGTATATTTGCTATTAATTTACAATTCATTTGGAGAAAAAGCAACACCAAAGATACAGTTACAGGAACCATTCTAAACAATGGTATCCGCCACGTTACTTAAACTCTGCGTCAACTTATAGATAGCAACGTTTTGATTTGTTCATGATATACCTGACACAATTCTTGTCTGCTTGGTGACCTTTTCGTCGACCAACGAACATTCTATCAGAAACACTACACAATAATTCTGAACGGGAAACATTCTGCACCTACAATGACGATGTATATGTATAGCTACGCTTTCAATGAATATCTTAGATTTAAGTAACGTTTTATTCTGTTCGTGATGGTGTCAATGAATAAGCAAACTAGCACAATCCATATTTCAATCCCTACACGATTTTAGTCATTATATCGTTCTCAGAATTTAATGACTGCCGAGCAAACAATGTAAAGAGTTGTCATTCGTTCCAGTAAACGGTGCGGTTTATTTCGTGTTACATAAAGTCGTCTGATTGTGTCTGATAAGTGTGTATTTGGACCTCACATTGCATCATTATATGCTCATTATCGTTCAGCGCATCCACCTCTGTTGCGTGTAGAAATATTAAAGATCACGTCCAGAAATTTAGATTCAATATAGTTTACTAAGCCAGATGTGTGGTGGAGTAAATTTTTATTCCTTCAAAAGATTCAAAAGGGAAAATCATCAATCCCCTTGGATAATCGAAGGCTGATGCTTAAGGAGCCTTTGAGCCTGGTAAACATTTAAAGTAATACAGCAATAAAATTTAAAATTAAATTAATATTAGTTCAAACAAATTTTAGAAATTCGTAACTGTAACCAATGTACTGGATACAGGTTGGAGCTAAACAAAAATATTGCTAAGTAAAAGCAATTGAATCAATCTACTTCAGAACTCGCATGTAATTTACAGCGTTGAAGTTGTTCAAAGTTACATTACAGTGGCAAAGCCTTGCAACGTCTTGGTGGAATGTTGCACTTTCCGAACGTGCATTTTTAGCATTCTGAAATATTTGTTGTTCACACTGCTACATAGAACCATTGTCTTTAAAAAAGCAAAATATGGCCAAGGCAAGCTTTGCTTAGATGAAACAATAAAAGATTGCTCATATGGATATAGTTCCCCACATTTTGAAAAGCAAATCCAAACATGATAGTCAGATGAATTGTTCGTTGAAAAACGAACGAAACGAAAAAAAGCTTCAGGTGTAGGTAGCAACAACACAGATTGAAATAACAACTTTATTTATTTTCCGAATGAATAGTACTCGTTTGAATGAACTCCATCAAATTGAACTGATGATATTGGTATGGCAAATAGTACTCTGGGAACACAGTGCTCTAAGGTTAATTTAAGCTACTTGTTTCATACTATTCTAATGGCTTTTTTCTGTTAGCTTATAAGCTTGTCTAATTTCCGTGTTCGTTGTATGGTGTTATGCTGTTTCTAAATTGCAAAATGTATACGCAACGCGCGACGATTGCTATTGGGCATTCTATCCTAATAATGAAAAGTAAGAACGACAATAACGTTATGAGGTTTGTTTTAGTGAGGAGTAAATCGACCGAAATCTGCTACTAAAACAAAACGAATCGAATTTCCCATCTAACAGAGATGTCAAAAATCTTAAACGTCTACCATTTTGTTGATTTTTTCATATGAATACATTGCTTTATTTGGGTAACGTTCGTACTGAATCAGTCCTTGTAACTTTTAGAAACGTTGGGATGAAACGCTAAGACTCTTCGTGTGCGAGCAAAGCCTTGTGTGAAACGTCGAATTGCTTGCTTTGGAAAGATCATGTATGCTGTTTTATCATGTATACAATTACAATTTAACAACCAAAACCCATTTTGCCTGGTTGGTATGTAATATTGATAGTGCGATCGCGAGGATCGTTCACATATAGCAACATATTAGCGTGCGCAACACGTAATAGGTTAGATCGAATTATTTGATTTTGATTATCTAATTCACGCATAACAGCACATTCTGTGTGTATGTCAAGAGTATTTTCTTCAATTAAATAGAAGTGTATCCAAGAGTATGTGGTTGAAAAACCGTGAAAGTCGTATTGATACCGATCAGACATGTAATAATGGTTGATTTATGAGGTCCAATGTATAACTTTTTGTGAATGAATCTATAAGTCATCTCGTTTCATCCTTCGTTCGCTATATCCCATGCGTCAGCAAATTCACAATTGTTACAAACGAGATCTACGAGCTCGAGCTTTGGATTAGACATTTAAAAATAAAACCTAAATGAATACGGATGTCACGAAGAGAGTTAAACGCACATTCTATTGATGTTCGTTGATGTTACAGATTGATTGATTACAGACAATTCAAGCCCCTACGAAACCGTACACTTCGAGCACTCGTATCTCGAAATCTCCGGAAGCGCAAAGCGGTGGGTTGTTGAACGTTTGGCATCGGTCGGTCTTGCCAAAACGTATGTTTTCGTCCATCCATATAGCTTGTCCCTCGCTAAAACGAATGTAGCAAATTAAAACGAACCACAATCGCAACTGGAAAGGTTACTGCTTACCCGCCACCGATGGTTATCATCTTGGAGTCTGCTGCCATAAAAAGTTCGGATGCGTGACCCAAACCTGTGTCACCTTCGATTCCGACCCAAGGGTATTTGGCTCTTTCTGGGTAGAGCGAGAAAAGAAACGTTTCACCCGTACCAAAGTATGCCTGGCGCTGTCCGCGGTCGTCTTTCAGGTTGCGTTCATACCATCGAGACGAACAGTACGCACCGAACACCTAGAATAGAGCACAACAATACGACATAATTTGCAAACGCACATTATGGTACGTACATCCCGTCAATCGTATGTAATATTCAACTTACTTCGTTGTTGCAGGTTTTGATCATCAGCAATGTTGGTTCGTGCTGCTCTACCCGAACGTAGAACGTCGTCAAGGAACATCCGTGTTCTTCCGTAGTGTACAGTAACACAGGCTGATACATTGTTATTCTTACTGGCAGCCAGGACCAAAGCGTAAATAGCTGAACGGAAACAATGGACACGAATGGTTAATCGTAGGCAACTAGATGGGCCACCTTTATAGTACATCGAATAAACAGCTTTTTTAAACCAAACATAACAAAAATGTATTCAGGCAGTTCAAAACTTACGGACAAATCACAGATATGAATTAGTATTTTGTTATGCCATGTTTTGAGTGGACGTCGGCAGCATGCATGAAAGGTTTCATGCATCGATACGATGTTGACATAAAACAAATTGAACCATGACGGTGATACGGTATGACGTAGAAATTCAAATATCGTTAATTACAAATTGGCAAGTACATCACTTATCGGAAACTGTTTAGAAAAAAGAATTGAGCAAGCGTACAAAAAGAAATTTGTAGATACACGCGAGCACAATGAAACCAAAAGTAAATGTACAGCCAACATGTTCAGGTTGTTCATCTTATAAAAGCTCTCTTATTAAATCTGCATTATTTGTTCTATTGATTCAATTGTTGGGCATCTTTTCGATATGAATCTATGACATGCGTAATTCGTAAATTTGGCCCATAATTAGTAAGCGATTGAAAAGTTTTAATGCCAGCACTTCATACTTCATAATCGGGTTTTTTCCACGCAATTAAATTAGGCAATAACATTTTACATTCTTCATTTTACATTTAATGCCTTGTACAGAAGTACTATGCTGGAAGAATCGAAAATTCTATTTAACGTTGAATGATCAACATTCCAAAATATGCGTGTTCAAAATCAATCAAAATCGTGTTGCACGGTTGATCAGTGATATGCATAAAAATTATAAATCTCGCCACTCCGGTGACGAAACATCGTTTTTTATAAAACCGTGGTGTTCTATTGACTAGGAGATAGCTAAAACAAACTGACAAATATCAAGCGCAACAAAAACACTACCTCTACATCAAAGAGACAGAATAAGAACGATATATGTATCCGAACTTACTGTATCCTGATCACAAATTTTGCTTTTTATTGCTTGAGTTGGGAATACTCCCATCGACAACACTCGTACATCGGGTGAGTGAGCCCCCTTGGGTGGTGGAGAAATTGATGTTGGAGCATGGTACAATTGATTCGACCATAAATGGTGTGAGAAAATCGTTTCCATAATGTATTTTTTTCCATTTGCACCCAAACGATGATACCACCGGTTGAGCAGTTGATTGTGTTGATGGGTGGTGAACGTGATAAGCATTTAATTTTAGTAGATTAACCAATACGAAACGGGTTTCACGTGCATCCACCGAATCCATTGTTCGCAGCATGTGTGGAAAGAATGAAACTAAGATTTGAATCGTGGGCATCGATAAAAGACCAAAAATGTCAACCAACCAACCAAAGCATGAGTGAGATTCTATTCCATATGTTACAATTTATTTGTAACCATTAGTTCCGATCAATTTTTACATTTTTTATGCAACATACATTTCTATAGGCAGTTACAGTGAATCCCAGGTAAAGTGCACTCTAAGAACGCAGCAAACGCAGTGAACACCAGCTGATAGGTCCTTTTGCTATTGTTCTGAAGGACAGACAACAGCTGAAGGACAATACGGGGGGAATTACAATTAGACGGGGAAATGGTTGGTGCTTCCGACTCACGCTTTTATCCAGGTTCGACTGCAGTTTAAGAGGGATATTAAATTGCATGTTTGTGAACCGTTGGTTAACCGTTATATTGATGTTAATCGTTACAAATTTTTAACATGCGTTCAAGCCTTGCATTCACTGGTTTTGGACCCGTTGAGGTGAGAATGGAACAAATTATGAAAATAATAGTGTTTGGGTAGTACAATTTGCAGATGTGCAAACAGCACGCGTGATTTTGAGCAAAACATAACAGTCGAACAGCTAAATTAATGTGGGTGGATAACGACAACCAAACAAGCTGTAGTATTTAAATATTCCACAGTTCGTACAACAGTCATCCAGGGTACATTGAGGAGGAAAGAATTCACTTATTCATACCATTGCACGACAGGTTTCTAAACCTTCCCGATACTTCTGTGCTTTCGATTCGTTTCGGATAGAAGAAAAACGTCATAACACACGGAAACGACAGCACAACGCCGCCGCAAATAAGCGTGTGTGATTGGTTGACCGGGAACAGAAATTAAAAAAGAATATTCATGTTCACATGTTTCGCTTCATAGTTTGTGCAGGGTGATAAGCATTTGCGGATGATACGTGTGGAAAAGAACAGCTGGACCAGCCGTAATTGAACGAGATGTGAAAAGGGTAATTCGCTTGGCACCAACGTTCGTGGAAATTCGTGGAAAATAAGCATCTACTTGGTGTTGGGTGGGTTAACAATAGGTTAGCAAAGGAGAATAGCCCTCAAATGCTCAACTATTTGTATATAGCTTTACTTTTCAATACCGAACAATAGAGGCTCGCTTCCATCTATTAGCAACATGTTTTGATGTAATATATACACGCAATTACTTACCTCTCTTATTGTTAGGGTGTGAGACATCATTTGTACGTTGATCTGGGATTGACTCGTTGGTAAATTATCGCTAGAACGTGACCTTACCATTTGTTTGGGTCCACTAAGAACTGACTTACTTTTGAGTAGCATTTCAGTCTTCAAAAAAACTCTAGATATGTACGTAGAACTGTAAAAAGAAAACAATCGAAGGATGTTAGCTGACATGTCAGTGGACGTGATTCTATTACCCTACCTAAGCGCTCTTATACTAAAAGCCGTCCGTAGCAGCTTCGAAGGGGAGACTGGTATGTTTTTACAGAACTTTGGAAGGGCATTATCGATATCGTTCTTGATCGTATCCGCGTCCCAATCGGAGTTGCTGGCGGTCACGTGCTTGTGGAAAAGATTCAGAATCGCCAACGATACACGGTAGAATACTTTTATTCCCTCGTGGAAGAAACAATCCATCACCCGTACGAGATGCGGAAATGGCAGTCCGCCCAAAATCCACCAGCACCAATCCATGAAGATTGATTCCGGCTTCTGTCCATTACACATGGTAGATAGATAGTTCACGGCGGATTTCTGCAACGGGTAAAATAGGAGTGATACTTTCTTTTCGCATATCCTAAAGATACCATCCCATGGAGGCTTACCGCGTGTTTTTTGGCAATTTGCATCACAGTCTTCCAGGTGACTTCGTAAAGTAGCTTTGTTTGGGTAATAAACACTTTTTCCTTGGGGGTCACAAGACTCGCCATGCAGTGGTAGCATTCTTCCTCTATGTAAAGAAAGTAAAATAGAATTACAATATTGCTAATAAAAAACAAACTCACAGATCTGTTTTATGTTTTCCTTGGAATGAAGCTCATTAAAAACTCGAACGACACACACGGAGTCATACACAAAAAAATGTTTTTCAGCTAACATCGATATGAAGCAATAACCTAAATCGTGTTATCGATCCCTATAGCGCCCGGTCGTGATTTAAAAAACGATTACCATCCATCAACGTTAATCGGATCAGGTAATACCATTTTTATTACACTGATTGAAATATGGCTACCATGAAGTGTCAATGGAATATAATCCTATTTGTTTCACGTTTCTCCCCTGTTTTTGACATCGCCATGATTCAATTGGCGTATTTCGATATTTGTAGTAAAATCGTGTAGGTTAGGGAAGAGTCGAAAAGATCAGTGAATCATTTCTTTATCACGGATACTTCTTGTATAATTTGGTACTGAATCCGGCGGTCTGGCGTTGACTCTCGGTTATTTTGTTTTCTTATTTAGCCGATTCCACATTCGAAACGAAATCAGAATCTGAACAACTCTTTTTAATAGTGATTCGACATGATGACATTTTTATTTCAAAGACGTATATCATTATGGGACTACCTTTAATGCGAACTCAATCGACACGTGTTCAACATATGATTTCAAATCGTTTCTCCGACAAATAACCAATGAGTTCTCCGTAATACATGTACGTGATGTATACCGTAATTAATAACGACATACATTCAAGAGAGTGCTTGTGAGTCAGTGCCCTTCGCGGCGTTCACTATAGCACTAGAGTGTGGGTAATGTATAATTGTAGACAACAGGGTCGAATCTTGAGCTTAGGGAAAGTTTAGGGTCATACCTCCATCTATATTAGCACTACAGTGGTTAGTTAGACGAGCAGTCAATCCAAGTACAACCATTCTCATTTGAATATATTACTAGGACTGTTCAGATGTTTTGCATCTCATGAAAGGACAACAAAACAAAAACAAATAATAGCAGACTGAAGTGTAGATGAAATCAGTCATCATCGCTCATGCTGGTGCCGGGTGGTCACAATTGGACCAAGAACTGCAAGCAGCGAGAGGGACGTTTCATGGGCAGTAGCCGTCCATCGGCAGCTGCTAGTAGACGGATGGCAAAATACTTGATTTCAAGATAAGTGCACGTGCGAACTCGTGGTGATGGCACCATACCGGCAGTCTATCTCTAGCGAGTGACCGCAACAGGACGTTTGTAGGTTAATTTTAGCACACCAAATGGCGTAATATGAAATTTATTACTGCACTTAAAGATGGCGCTTCGAGTGTCTAGAGAATAACATATCGCTTTTCGGTGTGACTTGCGGTGCCTCCTGAACAGAGGTTTCCCCGCCGGCTTGATATTTATGGGATTGGTTTCCGAGGTTTGTTGTTTAGGCGAATGCATACATTCATCGTTTTATATACGTGTCTGTGCAATTGTAAACAAGGAGCATTTTTAAACATCATAATTCATGAAAACACCGCCACGTTTTATTGTGTTACAAAAGCCCGTTGTTTCTTGTGTAAGGTATTTTCCTCAGGATATAGAAAAATCCTGTCAACTGAGAGTGTGTTCTTATCGGACGTGTATGTATAAAACAAATACTTTTTTATTTCTGTGTCCTGTCCAACGCAGAACCGTATCGGGCTGTGACGTAAGATTCTTTTTGCCTTCAAACAACGTTTCTGCCCTCTGGTCATCCTCTCGTTGTCATGCTGCGTGGTTCATCTGCCGCTCGCAACATTCACAGTGCAAATGCCTTCGCACTTTGCTGCTGATATCTTTTCGTACTACGGCTTCTGGCGTCTGCGGTTCCATATTTAGCACTAGTTGTTTGTTTACACGACCGGTCGTATCGCATGCTTCTCAATTGCGTCCCTAGCTCCGCCTTTGTCATATACCGCGAGAAAGAACGTTACCCGTGATACAACGACATGTCACATTTTATCGCCTGCACTGACCGGCCCAGCGCACGAGATGGCTCGGAACGTCTTGCAGTGATAATATTTACCATGAATCGCAATCTACATATTCATAAGCCAAAACCGTATTAAATAAACAGAAAAAAAACCTCCGCTATATTTAACACAAACTGGCTTGACCTTGTAGATTGTACTACAGACTGCAACACTCTCTACCGCTATTGAGAGGAGATAATTGGTCGCTCACGACCCTACTGCGGGATTCACGTGTCATGATAAAACGTATGACGTCCTATTCCATTTTTCTTTAGCTTCTATCCTCTACATGATTTCCGACTGACTGAGGCAATATTTGAAACCACTGAAATAATATGAATGTTAATGATTTAACAGTAGAACACCAACCGAATGTAAAACAAGTAGATTGTATGAAAATTCTTGAACAGTGATACACACCTAATCATACTGGAAGTAAGTGAAACGAATGGGCAAATTCTAGTAAGAAATTGCGTTGATGGAACTGAGAGTTATTCCTTCAGTCTCAACGAAGCAATCAAAGAAGCTGCATTATTCGTATTGGACTCTGAATCTTACGAACTCTGCTACCGTACTTGCTCTTGCCGGACTCAAAACAAACGATAATTCCCGTCAAATGTGTATTTACCTTAGAATGCTTATTGGCAGCGTAAATATAGCGTGCTGTATTGTGTTTACACGTTTGCCACGCTACCATTACACGTCCAGACAATGAAATAATAACGTAGACTGAATCTAGTGGAGCCAGTGGAATTGCAATCGTTTATATATTCATGGGCATGATAAAATTGAGGGAATATGTTGAAATAAAAGAGTCAAACTTCTTGCTGTTTGCTTTCGGATATTGAAAAAATCAACTGCACGAACTTACCGGACATAAAGTGCAGCAGAATGGAGGTAATAGGGTAGAGCGTAGGGCTGTAAGTAATGTCTGGGCAGGCGTAGCCGAGGACGCTAACCACTCGATCAGCCACCGCTCGGCCCTTCCGCGTAAGGTGATAAGGTAGACAGTGCGTCGAGTCGACGAACGGTGGCAGCATGATGGGTTTTTCGGGCAATTCGGTAGTGCCAAAGACCTGTAGTAACGGAGCGTATACGAGACAAATATAATAATTCCACACCACATCACCTCCATACGCACAGTCGTTAGGAACTTACCTGATTCACCATGTCCCAATAGAATCCGTCTAACATACTTTTGCCGACATGATGTTGAGCGCATAGTGCCGGCCATAGTTGCGAACGGATCGGTGAATTGGTGGGCCATGAGTTTTCTCTTAACACTAGCTTTGTCTCTCGCTTTTTTCCTTGCTGGATCAGGGATTGCACATCTTGAATGGATTTCAAGTTCGGTTTTTTGCCTATGAGTGAGAAAAAAAACAGATATTTTATTAAGAAATTTAATAATGGATTCATTACATACAGCACAATTTTCACCCAACAAGTTTTCATACGATAATAATATAAGTTAAAATAGTCCCGATGATATCGAGAGGGCAAGTTCCTCTTTCTTATATCCGTAACAAACTTTGGTTGATGACGGTGCGAAACAACTGATCGTAGCAATGATTGAACCTAGGTAGTAAACTTACAGCTGATTACAAAACACCCACGCGTCCCACGTGACCCAATGAAAATAATAAAATAAATTAAATTTTTGATCATGAGTTCCACCTCATTTACTTTCACGCACAACAACTTTTGTTGCATTATGCATCGTCGCTAGTGCAACCTTATATCATATTTTAAAAAACTTTATTGCAACATATATTTTTTTAAATCATATGCAGCGGACATATATCAGAACATAACATAGACAAACGTTTCCTTGAACCAACTTTTCGGTCCAACCATGCATTCTTTAGACAAAAACATTGTTTGATTGAAGCCTAAGAAATTTGTTTTTTTGCCCGATTTCCAATAAGGTTTAAGGTAAATAACTTATTAAGATATATTTTGCGATCATCCTTTCTGAAAACACTAGAAGTAGTAATCGAGTATTGGGGAATGATTGAATAAACAATGTTCAACCCAGGTTATGTGGTTTATATTTAAATCAGTTTTAAATTCAGGGGATTTATGGTGAAGCATTTATTAGCAGATCTAAATTGGATTGGAATCGAAATTGAAATTGAAATTGAAACATAAAAACTAGTTAGTCTATGGTTGGCGTTTGTTTTCGTTCATCAAAAATTTGTCTTTGTCAACTGCCTTGAATGAATACTATATTCATTCAAATAATACTCATATTTTTCTGTGAGAAAATTTCTGTGTCAATTCTAACAACTCCTTGAAAATGTTGAAATTCATGTTCCCAACATAACCAACTATGCTCAAGTAACGGTCGCAGACTAGCTCTGAGGAAACACGACTTAGCTTCTGTTAGTTACTAGTATTCTCAAACTTCTTGCGTGTAATTTGCGTATCTTGCGCGTAATTTCCCCGTTCATATGTCTCATACCTTTAGTTGTCAAACGTTGCAGATCGAAACAGGTACATTTAGTAAGCTTGGCGGACTGCAGGTATTGGAGTTCCAGGTACAGATCGCAGTCCGGATCTATATACACGGAGGCTCGTTTGCTGAGATTTTCCAACGATATACCGTCTGGTGTTTTGGCCACCATTTTCTATGCTCTACTGCGGCTTTATCCTGCCCAACACACTTAGCCCAAGGAAGCGCGCGCAACCTTCACTGCAGAGTTTGTTTTCTCTTAATTTTGTGTTCACTGTTCAGCAATCACCCAGAAGCCCAGTCAAGCTCAATAATCGATGCACACTATTGCTCCCCTCATGTCACACCGCACATCACTCTCACTGATCGGCCGCGAATCGATGATGATGAGCACTATTTTTAAACGGACAGCAAGACGCATCGCACAGCACTTCGTTATACAACTCTACCAGTTCTCACAGGTTAAAGTACGAATCTGGGTTAGATAACTGAAGTCAACTTTTAACATTATGCCTGCGTTCAAGTTAGCAGTCAACATTGATTCCTTTAAACCGGCGACTCACTTCTTGCGATATTGGGCAGGCATTGTAGGTAAGGGTAAAATGTCCAGATGCGTTTCTGTGTTTTACGAACCGACCTGTTACCATAAAGCTGAAGAAGAGAACTAGCCAACGTCAGCAACGGAGCTAGCGTCTACTATTTCCTGCTTCACTCAGAATCACCACTTCCTATCGAGTTTTTCATCACCAGCGACTACGCCTTTCTGCCCATAAATGAGTCTATACGAGGGAGCCCCGAAGCCTAAGTCGATTGCTTTCTTCTTCGACCACAGAGCCGCGCGGAGTGACGGGACTAGTAAACTTGCTTCCGATTGCGGCACACGGTTGCGAGAGATCGCAAGCGCCCGAGTGCTGCTGATTGACTGATTTGTACGCCATTCCGGACGGTGCCGGACGCGGATCGGATCGATCGCGTACGGTTTCTGTGTTAGTGTTACAGAACGTACGAACGTACGAACGTGTACAGAACGTACAGTCAACATCCCGGCCAATGCGGTTCGCCGTTTCCGTAGTGTTGACCGAAGCGGTGGTGTCTGATTGATAAGCTCTATCTATGATGATGGTGCGAGCGTCCGAGCAATGATTGGCGGTCGCTTTCATCAACGGTGTTCTGGTGCGCGCCTGTGGTTGTAGAATTGATTCATCCCGCTGCTCGTGGGCGTATGCAATGTTTACAAAAACACCGAACGAGTTTAAAATCCCACTGTATACGATGCGTCTTCCCTGTGGTAGAAGATCTCTATATTCTAGAACTGGCCAGTCGTGTGATGAAAACAGGAGATTTTCGTGCATCGTAAACCGTTTGCATGTGATGCCTGCCTGTCACATTGACGTTAATTATCATCGGATCGGATCAATGCATTTAAAGAATCGTGACATCAACAATACTCGTACACAATCGTCGTACATGTGCCGGCATTGGTGTCCGTGCTGAGTGTAAACCGCACGCGCAGTATGTCACTAGACACAAATCGTGCATGTTAAAAAATGTAAAACTTTACATGTGACTAGCCGGAACACGACTCGAAAGCACCGTCCATCTTTTCTCGGGCCACGCTAATGGCCGTTAATGTAGTATAGTAACCGACACCAAGGGACAGTGCGCGTTATTCATTTTCAATTAACCTCCGACTATGGGATGAAAAATGACTTCCATTACACGCGGATGGTCGATTCCGGGAGTGGGAAATAGCCAAACTCGTGATGTCGCTTTGACAATCAACGCCCTTGGACCCACGGGGCGGCACAAGAATCGATAGATAATACAAACAGTTGTTGCAATACTTTTCACCCGGGAAAGGATAACCCTATGAATTCGGTCGAGCTCCCGGCATCACGGCGAGCGAGGGTTCACGCTTAAGGTTAGCGACTAATCCTACTATCAACTCGTGCCACAAATCTGCACCTGTCAAAACAAGTCGCAAATCAAGCCGGACGATAGGCAGAAAGTTTCTTTCCTTTTCCCACCATCAGCCAGTCAAGCTCTGTTGTTTTTGCATAATCATAAACTTTTTTTTTCATGTTCATGAAACAACAAGGCAACTGTGCGCAATCATGTGCTAAAAAATCTTTGAATCTGTTCTGTTCTTGATAATGATTTTTTGTAGTATTTGTACTGATTCCATCACGTATACAATTCATAACATAACATAACAATAAAGTGATAGAAATAAATAAATTTGTTGTCGTCTTCCTAATCTTTCGGAAGGCATGGTTTCAAAATTCGAGTAATGTATTTCAGCCAAGCTTCACTGGAAATTCCTCTTCAGCCTTTCAGCCATCTCATTCTTTTCCGACACTTTATTAGGCCGATTGCTGAATCCTTGAGTCCAATAGATTTTCCCTGCTCTTTTACTTTCAAATATGATTTGATGCACAAATACGAAGGATACGATACAAGCAGAACCAAGGGGAAATCAGATCCTGATGTGGATCAAGCAATGCTCCTGTGGGCCGGACTAGCAAACCGTTCGTCGGTGACACACTATGTCAACACGACTTACTCAACTGCTTAGCGGATTGAGTTGTTCATATCTTTTTACTAGAGCTAACCATCATCTATAATTACTTTAGCATCATCATTAATGCATAGCGAAAAATGTAAGATAAGATTACACTGAATCAACAAATGAACCAACGTTAACCTCCGCCACTCCGCGATATCGTTATGGTCACATAACAATCAACCAATAAAATGTTTTACCTATTTTGCACACCAATCGCGATCATATGACATCCGAAGGTCCCTCCTCCTTCATGTCTACTTTTTCGCCAATCAGATGCCATTGATTCCGTAAGTCGATTCGACAAATGTGCGTTTCGTTTTCGGTTGCAAACGACACGCAAGTATTTCACTCGTGTTCTTAACTAGATGTCCGGCTGCCGATCGACCCCAGGAAAAAAACAGGGTCAACGAAGTCACCGATTCGCTACCGGACTTAAGTGGTAGAAGTGAAGTGGCTCTGATTCGCTGATGATAGGTTTTCGAACGAATCTGCATCGCTTCATGAAATAAGTTATTTTTAGCAAACGCAAAAATCAAAATGTACACCACTCCGTTCCGCGCGAAAGAGATACATAGGCCTGGCGAAAGTGTGATCGAATGTGCGATTTCGCTCGACTGCTACACCTTTTCTGTTCATTTAAGGCCCAACCGACGGTTTACTCGTAGCGAGGTCCCCTGGGCGCCGCGACCACACAGCTAGAACTGTGCTCTGACATTTGTTGAGGGGACGAGCGTCACAACAAACTTGAAACAAGTTTACACATAACAGCAAGTCGGTGGAACATTGTTTACATCGGATGGTGGTGGAACCACTCGGATGAAACGTGATCGAGCCCGCAGTCTATTGGTCGATCGCTGATTCATGTAGAACATTCATTTCATTGCCGCCAACCAGCTTCCCATCTCACAGTCTACAGGCTAAGTGTGCAGAGTTCGCTTTAAGTATACCGCACATCGCTAAACACACGGCTATGGCAATCATTAGTCACGTGAGTAAAGTTCACTGATTCGTTGCATACTACAACCAGAGGATAGCGCCCTAAGTCTAGTGTTCGTGATGACGAAGCGCACGAACACTGAAACAGGCATTCTCATCTCCACACACTGGCGCCTTGGAGATGCAAGTAGGAAAAGGGAACATTCCCAAGGAACAATAAACCCACCAGGCCAGACTCATGTGCTTTCTGCTGCGCACTTTTGTTGTTGTTACCATAAATTAGCAACACCGAAGTACCGACAAAGGGTGATAATAAAGAAGTAGAAAAATATAGCAATGCGATGCTAAGATTTGGGAAGAGGCGAACAAGTGCTATAAATATATTCGCTCAATCTGGTAAAGAAACAGCGCCACATGCATGTAAGGAAAAACAAATAACAGCAGAAAATAAAAAAAACGGCGTACAGCGCATGAATACACGAAACTGATAACACCTCCCGGTCGAAGTGGTCTATAGGCACACTATGCTGCGGGATCCTATCTTGCACGTACGATATACTATTTGTCAACATCGTTGACCACTTGTAGAATAAATCAACAGGAGATCACTATCGACAACCAAATAGGCTCACTTTCAAAATGTAATCGCTGGCCGTTCGGTCTGTGTACGTCTCGCGACTCACGAACGCGCGTTCGAACAAAAGCTATGGAACGCAATACCAACATCCACGTTTTCCGATGCCTCAAACTGTCGATTGCACCGAGACGATGAGCACTCACTCAACTCAACTGCAGTCTAGGTAGGTCACACGCCTTCTGCAGCCTGCTCCGTTCTGGCCAGCGCCGGGACCGCTAATCTGAGATGTGACGTTCTTATACACAGCTCCATCTCGTCCACACGTAGCGAGACGAAGAGTCGCTACACTTACAAGCAGTCGCAGGGCGACGCTCGCGTCCATCGCGCCTGTAGTGCAATCTCAAACAAGCAGATCTTATCTTGTTTAAACAAATTTACCCTCAACAATCACATATCATGGCGAATGGATAGACATTCTTTTCCCCGCGATCGCCTCTTTCTATAGACACGAACCTTCACGCGACCCTTCCTCCCACCCCTTCTCTGATTCCCCTGATGATGGACCGCAATTGCAGTGCGTATTTGTGTGCTAGACACTATCTTGCTGTCACAACTACTCGGAACATATGCAAGCAATATCACAATTTAGACCCTTCCCATATGCGTCTCTGGTTCAACGACAACTTGTACAACATTCACTCGCTCTACCCCATAGAAACGTCCCGGAAAACATGGAAGATTCGTTGATTTATAATTTAATTCATCGCTTTTCACTGGTTCAAGGAGAACCAGTTTAAAACAAATATTCATCGAAAATAGTAGTTGCCAAAAGATTGGCACAACACCATTCAAAGGGTACAGCATATTTAAAAAACAATCTGCATGCCGCGCCGCTGCGATTACTTGGTTTCAGTACTTATTATTTGATGCCATTAAACCAGGGTGACGAAACTATAGTCATCGGATCGTACCGAACAGTGGTCCCCACGATAGTGAAACCCCTGGTTCAATCTGCGAGTGGCAAAACAACTATCATAACTGCATTCACGCGTGCTTCTGCACCGCACCGTCGTGCATCGCGGCCTGTGAATGAGTGGGCCAGCGATGTAACAGCACCGCCTTGTGCTCGAGTGCTCGCTTGTTTACGATCTTCAGATAGACTAGTGGATATTTTACACTGACTTTGAGCCCCGCGTATGTACGCCAGCCGATGCTATTATGTAACAGGGGTTTGATAACAGTGATGATAGCCTCTTACCGGTCCCGTTGGCCAAAGAAAACTGCAGCTTGGTGATGTATCTCACAGTTTCTTGAACAAACGCTTATCATAGCTAAAGTCACGGTGGCGCAAAATATTGGAATTAACTGGAATTACTGTCCAGTTCGATTAAATTTCCTGGAAGGTTCCCCAAAATTACGTTGCTTAACTGAAAGTCCGGTTTCCTTGAATCCGAACAAACATTTATGATATCCTTAAAACTTCTCCTTGAAGGTGTGAGTGAGGAAACCCTTACGTGACAAACAGACAATCTATAAATGGCAGTCGGTCCATGCAGAAGAATGCACTTTGTTTCCTGTTTCGCTACAAGGTCCACCATGGACAGGAGGGGCTCTGCCGGAAGTTTCCGGTCTCTCAGATAACTTTTTTCGTCATCATAAATTTGCCCAACAGATTCGCGATGTCGTCGCCGGCATCACAAGCTCGCTGTGGGTATCATTCTCGTTTATGTAGCTTTTTCTGTGCCACTCTAATTGAGTTATCGTACCGTATTATCGCACCCACAGACGGCCCCGCGCAGCTGCTTCGCGACCCTACGCAAATTCTTGCAGTATTTTTTTACTAATGCTACCCTCCCTCCTGGTTCCTGGTATGTTCCTGGTTAATACCTGCCATTGAAAGGGCAGGCCAACAATCGCCGTAGCGTTTCGACGCTCGCCGGCTTTTCTCGGTTCGATTCGTCTCTTTTGCTACGGATGTACTCGCGGCCCGCATTGCTATAGTATAGTATTACGGTGGTATTCGTAGCGGCGGGTATTACGGGCCGGCGGCAATATAAACAACATATGCGCGGCGTGCTGTGGCTACACAACGGGCCTATACTCTCACCAACACTCTGCTCGCGCGCCCACGAACATGTGTGCCAGTCACGTGGCTGTAATCAGCTGATACTACTAGCAGCACGCCCAGAACTGGACGGAACATCATCTGAAACTGTCCAATTTTTGCGATGAGTGCCCGCTTATCACAATATTTATCGTTCCCCGCTACCAGTTGCTTTCTCCAGCAAACGTCGTGTCTGTTGATTCGGTCTGTCGAAGGTTTGCGAATTGATATCTTCGCATTATTTACAAGAGCATATAGCAATAAAAGTCCGTATATTTCTAACTGTCGAAACCGCATCCAGCTTCTTGCCCCCAGGTCGTTTGCTCCTTGTTTTCATTTTCGTCGTTCGCAGCATTCATTTATCATGCAACATACTTTCCAAGGCCACCATATTTTTATATTTGGTAATTTAGTGCTTTGGGAGTGTTAGTGCACTGTGGAATGTCTCCTGTGGTTTGTATCGAATGTGAATTACAAAGCTGGCGAAGGTAAATAATAAACATCATGATTGCTTTTAATCAAGCACAATATACAAAGTACAACCATTTTACCATAAGCTCGACCAGTGCACATTTGCCGACTTCTAAACATTTGTAAAATGCGTAATTTCAAACCCATTTTCGTTGCACGAATCATTATAGTGTATACGAGGTACGAGTAAGGGAATCAAGAAACACCGACTCTCACGCACGGTAAAGCATAACGCGTGCGCGTTTAATGTATTGTTTCGCTGTTTGGCTTTTTTTTTGCTGTATGCTAAGATCTAGCACCAGAAAGCATTGTTAAGACCATATAAATAAGTCGCAATCGTATGCTAACTTTTTTGCATTCATTCTATGGTGTACGAAAAATTTAGTCACCCAATTTTTGGGATAACACCGTCATCGTTCAACAGGATCACAGGATTCGAAAAACTTCATGTAATGCCAAATAACATTATGGGCGAGAGGAGCAGAGGACTGGGGCAGTCCTGTTGTCACGATACTAAAATTTTAAAATCGTGAAGAATTTTCTGTACGGATTTTAAACGAAATTATTACATGCTGTCCGCCTGTTGCTGCTAGAGAAATTGTCAGAGAGCTTCAAACGTACCTCAACAACATAGCATTTCCACTCGATACGAAATACTATAGGCTTTTACTACATCTATGATCGCTAAACAAGTTATTTAAGTCGCAAAAAGTTATTTTAACTTTGCTAAAAACCCTTTTCAGTTGTACATTATTTCATTCTACTTCCACAAGTGACTCAAATTACCATTGGCATTTAGCCGTTTTTTCTCCTTCCGATACATGACGTGATAAGAGAAGGCATTAACGTGATAGGCCGCCACCAGTCGGCAGCTTAATGATTACAGCACCATAACGTAACAGAAAACCCTACACTGAAAAACAACGATACGGTGCGGGACCGACGCCACATGACACCTGGGCCGACCCCGTAAGGGCGTTCCGGCAAGAGAAGTTGATGGGCACAGGCCAGCTCGAGATGTTGCAAGAAGCAGGCGAATGGTTTACAATTCACTTACCCGGTGGTGTATCGGTTAGCACCGAAATGTTGCTCGTATCGACATGCGGGGCAAATGCTTCGTAGATGTCAGATTCTTCTTCGATTCCGCTCAGCTGATCGCCTCCGATAGCATTCACTGGCATGGTGGAGGAATATGCTTTGCTAACTCCTACGTTGTTCACCGGCTACGGTCGCGGTGTGCTGGCTTGGGGCTGTTGCTTCTTTCTATGCCTCAAATGCGACGCTCAGCGAAGGCCGCACAATACGATGCTGCATCAGCTGGATTCAACACACGCAGCACACACACACACAAACACACGCTCGCGAAGGGCCACTGGTAGTGCAAAATGACGAACACGCGTGCTTTAACTCCAACCGGCTAGCACCGAGTAGCAAGAACGAGTCTCTCCTCGGCCTTTAACGACACTAACAAGACGCACTCGAACGCACCAAGGGACTACCGCCGGAGCCTTCTATCAACACACGCAGGCTCGCAACTGAAGGGTTTTTCACTGACTTCTAAACGAAGCTCGCATATGCCTGCGTGCTTCGTGTCCGCCAGTCCCCGACAGGTCCGATCTGCCAATCTCTTTCTATCTTCTCTATCTATCTATCTGCACACCGTATCGGCTCGATGATGTCGAAGCCGAATGATAATAGTACCGCTGAAGGTTTCCACACTCCTTATGATAACGGCGTGCGGCACGAGGCGAATTCGGCGCTCGTTTAAGCTGCTCCTAGTCTCCAATCCGTAGGAAAAAAAAATCCGCGGCCCTGTTTTAGACCGCTCCGACAAACGGCTTTATAGAACACGCGTTGAGATCCGTTCTAGAGAGCTGTATTCCAACAAAAAGGCAATCACGCAGGAGGATGTGCTACCTCCTTGCATTGATGTTGGACGCTGCGATGGACGCCGTTCAGCTTGTGACTGCAATCTCGAGCAAGCGACGCCCGAACCGACGGTGATAAAAACTGGACAGCCGATGGCCACTTGCGGCGGTGTTCTGCCCCGGGTACTGGACCGTCGCGTGCAACCACCTATTGCGTAAATCGTTTCGACAGTAGTGATGTAGTAGTCAGTGCTTGTAGTCAAAATAGCAGCGTGCTCGATGGTCGCCACACTTTATCAGATGTTCAGAAACATTGTTTCGACCGCTTGCAGCATGACTAGGGAGTACAGCAGTTCCGTTGCGATAATCACACACACACGCCAACACCTGCAGGAAAGGACATTCGTAGGATGGAGAAGAACGGTCGTCTATATAGGCCAGCAAATTTACCACTGCTTCACAAGCCACTTGTAGTCCCTTCCTCGGTAGCGATGTAGTCGCGCACTGAGTTCACCGATTTCGTCGTGTTCTACGCATGCGGGGACACTAGTACCCCTGGTCGAACGCGGAATGCATGCATCTTTTTTGCACTGCACGTCGATAGCTTAAGTGAGATCTTCAAACAGCATGATGGAACCTGCCGAAAGAGAACAAGAAGCACAAATTAATTCTCGAGCCATTAAATCAGTGGTTGCTGCACTAAGTTGCAGCTGGACACTGCTGCTCAATGGGGCAGGATTTTCCGTTTGACCATCGATGGTTTACGAGCTAATGGTGAGAGAAATCAACTATATTGACACTGAGTCATCAGCAGGCGCTCAATTGAATCGCAGAACATTATTATTCTGGGTCTGCGTACGTGTGCTTTATACCATTTCGTGATTTATGGGTGCGACACAAAGGATGGGGAATTTTGAAACAAGTATTTGAGTGCGGGATGGATGTACCCATCTTCCAATTCTTGAATGATATACACATCCGTTTCTTGTTCCTTTATTCTCAAAAGCTTATCTACCTTCAAGTATACTAAGGAGGATTCATTCCCATCTGCGAGACATTACAAACTAATTTAGGCCATAAAAAAACCTTGTCCCGAAATGCTATAAACTACCCTAATTTCAGAACCGACCAATACAAATGACTGTCTTGCATCCATTTGTGATGAATGGTCGTGTCCTTCATGCACACGATTAATAAATATTGGAAGTTACTGGATTCCCAGTGTAAGCCATTTCTTTTCCTTTCTTTCTATGCAAAAAATCTCATTCTCCTAACAAAAATGTAGGCAGAATGTGCATTACAGAGCCGGGCTTGGATAAATATCTATATTTGCCTGCAACACCTGCAGGAAAGGTCATTCGTAGGATGGAGAAGAACGGTCGTCTATATAGGCCAGCCAATTTACCACTGCTTCACAAGCCACTTGTAGGCCCATCCTCGGTAGCGATGTAGTCGCGCACTGAGTTCACCGATTTCGTCGTGTTCTGCGCATGCGGGGACACTAGTACCCCTGGTCGAACGCGGAATGCATGCATCTTTTTTGCACTGCACGTCGATAGCTTTGATAGTGAATGAAACTGTAGCTTATACGATACAATAAACTTTAAAACCAATCTTGAGACACCGTGCTACGCAACATTATTTTTAGAATTCTTAATATTTTTATACTGCTATATTTAACTCAGGCGGGAGTATTTTGATGTCTTTTGCCTAGCTGCATAATAGTTTGGCCCGATGTCAAATTGTTCTGTGATTGGAGCGCATGTTAATCATGCCGTGAATATAGGACAGAACATGCTAAATCTTAACATGCAATTTTTCATTTGAACTGGACGCTAAATGCACAAGGTGAGGCATTGATTTACAATTGTACTAATGCTTGCCCATGCTGGTTCACAAAAGTGGTGCCAATTTTGAAACAGGTCCCTTGTGGTACCCTTGGCTTGTATAAATAACGTTGTTTTGCCGCAAACTCCATCAACCAGTGGCTCGACGGCATCTGGAAGGCCAATGTGTTTATCAAACGCGATCCACCACCAGGTTTGTGATCATACATACACACCGAACACAACCACACTGCATCTTCGCAACCCCGCCTTAAACGGTGTTGATATCATTACAATTCTTGACATTTCTGTCATTTTCTCACCCCATGGTGAGCCCTATAAATCTCTGCGCTCCAAAAACACAACCACGCCATGATGAATTAGCTGCCCCAGCTGGCCAATAGATCACTCAGGACGATGATAATTTTCTCGTCGGCAATGCAGCACCACATCGCCCCGAACGCCCCCTGTGGCTAACGTAGAGACATCCTTCTTTAATCTGGCAATAAAAACTAAATTACAAATCAATATCGCGCGACGTATGTCACCCTGCCAAAAAGGGCTCGCTACGATCAATCCAAACCAGCGAGACAATTTTTCGACTGTCGCGGGGGACAGGTTGGTCCCGCTGGCGCACGCGCATTCGGGCCTCGGTGCTATGTGCGTGTGAACTGCAACATTCAGGCTAATGACAGTTGTTATTGCCTCCAATACCATTCGGGGGAATGTCTCTAAAAGGCCTAAACTTGTCCGCATCGATTACAGGCTATCGCTAGCTTTGGTTCGCGACTTTAACCCGCGGCTGCCATCCATCTCGCTCGGTTCGGGCGACTGCCGTGACTTCCGATTGCAACGATGTTCTGGTATACTAGTGGTACGAGCCATAGTCTGCCGGGAAAACAGAGCAGCAAATAGGTTGGGACGTCAAGCAATTGCTACATACTCCTTGCAAAACCCACGTACAATCGGGTTTGGTTAAACTGCTGAAATACGATTTTGTGTGTGCGTGTTTGTCATGAAGGGAAATAAACCTCGCCATGAGGATACGACCCAGACCCTCAGTAATAGTCAAAAATACATTAATTAGCAGAGGTGTCTAAATTCAGCATTAAACATTCACTAAGGTAGAAAATTACCTACGACATCTGTAGGGTTCTGCTTTGATCTATCGAAGCATGCAGCCCAACATTAGTGCAACTCCTTGAAATATTTCCATTTTTCCAATCCGCCAAAAGGTGGTGAATCAAATGGTTCGGGTCGCACATGGAACATAAGCATATTTCAAATTGATTTTCTCAGACGGTGTTTTCGTCTAGGAGTTTGTGTGTCATTTCATGGAGGAGAAGTTAACTGGGAGCTGATACACATCATCTTTCAGTGGGCCTAAGTAAAACTATGAACTATTGTTGAACTGTGTCAAACAAAGTTACTGTGACTAATTTCATCAGTGAAATTAAACAAATAAAAACCAAAACTCTATATTATTTTATCCATGATTTTTTCTTAGCAACTTTTGTTGCTTTTTGAATAGTTAGTTTTAGTTAATAGTTTTTCTTCTTTTTGAATAGTTACTTACGAATTTATGTTTTTTTTTTGAAGAAATGGTAATGCCAGCTAGTTGGTGAAAACCGGTGATGTTCCGCGTTTTTATCGCTAGAACACAAGCTTGTTGACTATCGAGCAAACAAGCCTTATAGCCCTATTCCGTGTACACGTAGTATATGGTTCCCTTTTGTCTTTTGTTGTTTTCCATTGCCAGATTTTCCGCAGGAGGTGTGTTACGCACGTAAGTTACAGAGTGCAATGGTAGAGCAAAGGTTATAAATAAAACATCAAACACATAACAGCTCGGGAAAGGCGAAAAAAGAGAAAGAGCAAAAACAAGAAACATTAAACAACACGCAATTTTACCATCGGATGGGGACTGAGGGAAGTTGAATTTTCGACGTGATACGTATGGACGCATCGGGCAAGATTCATTGGATCTTTCCGAGGTGGTCTATTAAATCTGTTTACGTTTACGTCGTACCAAACGACACCGATATATTGAACTTGAGCTATACTATATATATATGTATGACATATGTATGTGCATCACGCCAAATCTACCAAACCGATTTGCATCAAACTTGGCACAGAGATGGCTGATTTTACCATTTTATAATTTTTGAAGTCCTTATGCCAGGATTCCTCCTCCTCCTTACCCCTCAATAACACCCTTTCGCTCAAAATACCGAAAACAATCATTTTTCGGCAGGAAGTTTATCGATTTCGACCAAAATTGGCACAAACACTTCGTCCAGCCCCCCACACATAATGTGACAAATTTTCATTCTTCTAGGAGGGAGGGCGAAAGGGAAGCTCCCATATTACCCGTCTCCATAGAATCGTCCTTCTGCAATATGGGTATCGTTTCCGTGGTTGTTGGAGTCTCTAAGTCGATTGGTTACACTTAAAATTCTCAATTCCATGAAGATGAAGATTGGCTAACCGCTGATTCACCTGGAATGATCCAATGTGTCAGTTAGTTTTAGTAACCTGGTGTCTTTAGAAACATGGTGTCTGGTAGAGAGACTAATTGAATCCGTATACCCGACAGTCTCACAAAATACCATGAAAGAATATGGTTAAAAGGAAAGAGCTGTCCTAGCTCCCAAAACTGTTGACGGGAACGAGATTAATGCTGAGATGATCAAGAAAGTACCTGGACCAGTTACTGAATACAGATCTATTGACATTGCAAGCATTGGCGATGAAGCCGTTGATTTTCCTACAGAGTTCTGAAACTCTTCGGATCTACTAAAGTAAACTTGATCGATAGAATTAACAGAGTTGAATAACTGTTACGCATGTATCGATGCGAACACCGTCTGGCTGCTGACGAAAAGCTTAGAAGACAAGATCCATAAGGAGAGTAGCGGCCATACTTATGGCAATAGCACTATGAGTCTAAAAGTAGCGGGACAAACTCAGGAGAGGGCCATTTTTAAGCGATAACGGCGAGGAGACGAAGCAAATTTTTTGATATCACCTTACGAGAGAGTCTAAATAAAGTCGTCAACGTTAAAGATTACTATCAGCTAACTTTAAAAGAATGGATAGCAAGTCCATGTTTAGTGGAAGGCCGGTGAAAGCCTTTCCCCACCTCTTCATGGTACCGGCTGGCTCGAAACCATGGAATACCACCCTGGGCTAACGAGAAAGGTCGGTCGGGTTTAATCGGTAGTGTACCGCTACCGGGGCGACCCGTATGAAATCGGGAAAATCAGCTAGTATATAATAAAGAAAAACATGCAACATGAAACAACGTATTCGCAGTAAGACCGGTCTAATTCGAGAGAATCGAATCACCAGTTAACCAAACCTAAACGATCATTCATGTCTGAAGAAATCTGGATGTTCTTATCATTGGTACAAACTAATACAACTCAACTAGTTTGAGTTGTTCGTTTTAAATGATATCCATTCTTAATACCTTCTAACCGGATCAGTCACATGGTGTAGTGAGTAAAGGCACCATCAAACACACACAACATGTCGATGTGACGGACATTCGTTTGAATCCTAACTGAACCAAGCCCTCTCCCTGTTTTGTCAACGTGAAAGTCGGAAGCATACAGATTCGTTTTGGGAAAAGATTCTCAGTCCCAAAAAGCGCCTTAATACTGGCAGGCCATGGCAGATAGTATAATGGTAGCTGAAGAAAGCGCCAAAGAAGGGGAAGAATTTTGAGGAAAGGATACATTTTTGTATTTCAAAAACCAGAGGCGGCGCACCAGAAACGCCATTTTTACTTG
>JAOEFI010000004.1:36375205-36435228 GCA_034621735.1 Anopheles plumbeus | reverse complement strand
GAAGAATTTTGAGGAAAGGATACATTTTTGTATTTCAAAAACCAGAGGCGGCGCACCAGAAACGCCATTTTTACTTGTTTTTCAAAACCAATCTTCTTTTTGGGCTCGTGATACATAAAATTTTCGCACCAGTTTCTCAGAAAAAAGGTGCGAAGTCACTGTCAGCTATACCATTAGCATATCTAAACAATTTACATTTTCGAAATACCATAAATAAGCTACACCAATTACTACCGCCAGGGGGGAGTAGTGAATTTTTGTCAACGTCCCCAATGCCCATATGACGTAGAAAATCCCGAAAGAAAAACCACCAACCGCAACCCACTGTTCGCTGGCGGAATTCTGGGGAGCACACTCCGAAATAGGGACTAAACGTAGGCTACGTCGCCTTTGGACATAGCACAACGCAAGACGCGTGACCGATCGATAAAAGCACTTCGGAGCTGTTAGCAGCCGGCTCCGCTACCTAGCGGCTGCGTGGGGTCAGCCCGCCAGCCAATCGCTGACGACATTGCTGACGCCATCGTGGACAGACATTTAGTTGAATCATACTACAGCACGGAACCAGATCATCGTGCGACTGGCGGTGGTTCCACCACCCTGGATCGATTGAGTCGATTTCGTTCACACGGGGGGGTGGGCTCCCCTGCAGGCACGTCATTAAAGACCATGTGACTAAGGCTAATGGGTGGTCAAGAAAGATTCTAAGAATTCAACAAGAAAGCGTTTACATGACAGCGGTGTTAGATACATTTTATGAAAAGCAATGGGGCCTTATCCTAAACACACATATGCTAGTACCATAGTTTTTTTTTTATTTCTCTGTGGACGGCGTTAGGCGAATTGTAAACCCACGTGGTTAAAACTGGCTAGACCTGACCAACGCTGCTGGAAATATTGCTGGTAAACGATGAATTTTACGCTTTCAGCTGTCAATATTCCCATTGCTGTTAGCAATGCCACCAATTCCCATTGCTGTTAGCAATGCCACCATTGCAGCTTGGGTCCAACCGGCCCTAAAGAGCGGTTTACGATGGCTAAAGTGAAGTTATTGTTGCGAAATCTTTGCGGATGTTGCTAGTCAAACAACGAAAATGAAAACGTTAATGTATTAGGCGTTCGTCCTAATTGTATTCGTTCAGTCAGTAGGCTAAAATTAATAAAGCGAGTGCCGAAACGGTCAAACTAACAACAGGATATACAGAAGGCTGAATCTATCAAAACCAGAACCCTGCAGACCCAACATTTTTGACGAAGGCCCTGCAACATTTCATCGTAAAGAAGAGTACTTAAGATTTGGTTTGTAAGTAGCTAGCGGATTCGTAGGTGTAAAAATATTACTAAAATAAATTCCCCGCGTTGCCGTGCAGCCCATCCGGTTGAAAATGTAGTGTTACCCTAGAAATGACATCCGGGCAAGGGCATCGAAAAAGTAGTAGACGTCTGGACAAAAGTGGGTGTTTGGGGAACAGTTGAAGAAAACCCAAAAAAAATTCCAACTCTTTGAATTTTAACAGAATAGTTTTCGTTTTTTTTCGAAAATTACACGCTATGTATGTTCATGCAAAGTAAAACTGAAAACCAGTTCGGCATCCCTAATATACACATTTCGATAACTTCCTTTTTAATAAATCTCTGGGCAATAGCTGTAAAATCAATAATGCTGTTAAAGGATCTCATTCTTACCTTTCTTTATGCACATAAACGATACGTTTTTTAACGACGCAGGGTTGAGGGACGATCCTCCAAAGGCGAGAAATTTCTATAGGAAAAAAAAACAAATCACAACTAAAGCCAATTCTACGATGGTTTCACACTCGGCTCCGACTCCGTTGCTCCCGCTGTTTCAATCACAGCAAACCGCTTTCCGCAGATGGCGATGAGGTTAGAGTTTTCGAGCGAATTAGCACAAGTTTATCAATGCATTGCTTACAGCAATTTGCTCGCAACGAATTGTCGCAGCCAATGGGTCGTTTTCGCGGTAAACTTCTGATGGTTCTTCTCTCAACGTCCGCAGAACCATAGTCAGAAGATTAAGCTTGGGGCCAGGCCACCCAGCCAAATGGCAGACAACATTGCGGACGCCATCCTGGACAAGCATCGACCAAAGTCATACCGCACGAAAGGAACCAGATCAATATTAATTGAAATGAAAAACATACACAAATCCTGATTCTACCTTAATATCAATCACTATTTCACTGCACGAAAATTCAACTCACTTTTCGCACTGCACCTGCTGCATAACACAACACAACAGAACGACTTGCATAAAGCCCAATTTCTCAATTGTACAGAGCACTGAAGAAATCGTGAAAGCCGTTTTCAGATCGTCGTTTCACAGAGGTTTCCTTCATTCGTTCTTGCTCGCTTTTCTTTTTTTCAACGGGAGTGCTAGCAACAAACGCTTGGACATCGTTTCAGATTATTTCGAGAACTTGCTTGATGACAGTTTTCACTTTTTCGATAAAAAATGCGACAGCCCGGAAAAAACACCTTCCTCGACGCCACGTTTTGACGCTAATGATTCTCGATTATTGTTGACTGTCAATCTGTGAGGTACGCAAACGCAGTAGTGAGAAGTTTTCCTCAGCCCAACAGAGAAAAAACTCGAAACGTCAAACTTGACGTCCAATTTGGTGTCTATAGTTGACCCCCCTCCCTTTTTGTTGCTGGACATATATTCGCGTTCGAAATTCCGTGATCACGCTGTTGAAACTCCATATTCCATTAAAATAATAGGCGGAAATATAAAAAAAACCTTACTATTAGCCTTCAGTACAGAATTAAGCAAAGTTAGAGTATCATCTCTTTATTTATGTTTTCCACCAGTGATTTTGAATGTTTGTTTACCATTTGTTACCATTTGTATGCAAATTTAGGTTGCGAGCAATTTTTTGCCGTGCAACCAAATTTGACATTTCCTTTGCCAATTTTTTCGATGCTGCTCAACTTTGTAGACGGTTTTGAATCCGTAGAAAAAGCATATTTTTTCACATAGTACAGCCAGCTCGAGTGCAATTTTTGTTTAAAACTGGTTTCCACAACGCCAAGCCGTTGGGCGAGAATGCCACTGCCCATTTCAAAATGATTGTTTTAGTTCAAATCCAGGCGGAGGAATATCCTTGCAACGGCGAGGCTCGAGATTTAATGTAATTTGGGAATTAAATGCATATCGTACGAGCATTTCAGATCATATTGTATTAAACAAATGGAACATTGGTCGCTAAAGAATCTGTGAAGAAAAATCAATCCTACATTGCCAATTTTCATTCCAATCCAATTCATTCCAATGGAGGTTTATCTATCAACGACGAAATGTGTAATGGAGATGCCTTCGGGATAGCTAAATTGCTAGGCCGAGGTTACTGACTTAAAGCGTATATCATCAGTATCCTAAATGGTTTTGCAAAACGAATTTAAAAGTCGTGTAAACTGCAATTTCTATTTAAGGCCATTTTATTCATCGCATTGCACAAGAAACAGTAACTTCAGGAGTTATAACTTTACTACCTAACTTATTTATTCATGTCATGGTAGAGAACTCGCCGTCGGAATGAATGTGTATTTTTAAATGTTGTGTGTTATTGTTGCACTTGTTTTAGTAAATTTGGAAGAAGTGCCAGTATAGAAGTCGTTTTGCGCTTAGCCACACGTCTATACCACCGAATCGTCGGATATCAGCTTCTCGCAATTAGATTGCACATGTCGCTGTTCTTTCGATTGAGTGCATGGGTCAGCCCGTTTATGTGTTGCAATTTGGTAGACTTGCGCACCGTTTGGTGCTTCGCTCCCACTAAAGATACGGTTCTGACAAACCTTTGTTTGAGCGTACTACTCGGTTGCACGAGCTGCATACATAAGGCCGGATCGCCCGAGAAATCTAGTGCTGAGGTTAGATGCAGCTGCGGTTCTTGCATAGCATTGAATTTCACAGCCAGTTTGGCAAACGATGTTTTCAACGATAACGTACCCGCCATGCTGATGCCAGTACTGGAAATAAAATAATATTCAAACTCAGCTTGTGTGACGCACCACGTGACGCAAACTTTCATCTTCTACTCACTTTTGCTCCACTTTGGACTGGGCATTTCGCCCCCAGATGCTCATTGTAACCTGCCCGTTCAAGTTGATCGAAATCGCTCCCGTTGCACAGAGTTGTAGTGTGGCTCCGTTGTGCGCGCGGAATCGCTCCTCGTTATCCTGCAGCAAAGTTGTCGCCTGATAGGCGGGTGTGGGTTCCGATGCCGTACCGCTCCACACATGCCCCATCAGTTCACCCTTTCCGCTGAAAAATACCAATGGTCGCATCACCGTGCCTTGCACCGAAAGCTCCATCCCTGCCGTGGTTTCCTCCTCCTCTTCGGTATCGCTCGATTCCTCGTCATTGCTACTGACAAACGATGATAGCCCTCCGGCGTACAGTCCGAGGGTGAATAAGCTCATTTTTTCGTCGCTTACATCGAGCGTAAGATCTACAATACCTCGCTTCAGCACTCCTCCACTCATTTCCTGTAAACTAGTGAGCGAAGCATTGAACGATGGTACCGTTGAAAACACGCGACTCAGCGCAGTAGACAGCCCTTTGGGACCGAGCACGTGATAATTATTCAACGTAGGATCGCTTTCAATCACCTTCCTATACATTGCATCAAAGTCAGTACAATGCTCGGCGAACATCCGCAGTTTTTGCAATAGATATTGCTTCATCTCGAAAGAGTTGTCATTTGATTTCAGGAACTGCACTAGATGCATCAGCTCATCGTAGTCCGGCTTCAAGTCGAGCAGAATATCGAGGGCCAGCGTACGCGCGCTTGAATCATACCGCCTTGAAACTTGGAAAAATATATCTTCAAACTTTGCTCTAAACTCGTCGTTCCAGAGATACACTGAAAATGATCTCAGTGCTTTCATGGCGGCAACACTTACGACGCGAGGGCCCTCCTGGGCCAGCTTCATGAGCAATTCTGCAGTCTTAGGACACTTTAGGTTGTGTAACCCGCGGATGTACCTAAGCTTACAGCCATCCTTTGCGCATCCTCGAAGCCGATCGGTCAAAAAGTTAACCACCTTTTCTACCGTCTTTGTTTCATACGTATTGCCTTCCAACTGGGCGTATCTTCGGGTCATGGCGGCAAGACATTGAATAAGACTGTCGGCCAATTTAACACTTTTTGGTTCGTTCGCGATCATCTGCAGTAGATCTTCGATGATTTGTTTCTGTGGGCGAGTACCGACGGCAAGAGCTTGAAGGTACCGTTCTGCAAGGAATGTATCTTCGTCCGATCCGGGATTAAATTCTGATTTGGCCGCCTCGTGGGAGGCAACTGTTTGGACTGCTCCCAGGAGATCCAGCAACTGACCCTTAAGCTCCTGCGATGATTTGGCCTTAAGCATCCGTAACAAATCATCCGTCGTTGCTTTACGCGCAACCTTCACCATCTCGACCAGTGCGGTGGAGGATTCCTCTCTACCGATGTATGCATTTGTCAGCGAATGTTTGTACTGTTTAAATAATGCAATAATATTGCCAGAGCTGTCTGTGTCGCATTCCGTGTGATCGTCTTCAGTCAGCAGAGTGCCACTCTCTAAGGACAGCTTTTTCACCACCTCTTTTAAACTGGAGCCCGACAGGGTGGCCGTTTTTTTCGAACTACCTTCCACATCCAACTGCATGATCGACTCGAAATAAGCTCCAACCTGGTCGTGCGCATTGAGCAAGTACTTTACGTAGTCCTGACTGACTACCTTCTGCAGTCCTCCTTCGGTTGAGACGGTGAAATCGGTGCTTCGGGACATTTTCAGGCTGCTTCTCAGAGGATATTCTGTCCGGTGTACGCGTTGCGCGTCAAATTGGCAATTTCCCTTCGATTTGTGGTATCGCGACGACGAGTGAGATATGTACTTCGCTTCGCAACTACCCGACGGATCCTCCTCTTCATATGTTCCATCCAACAGCTGATACTGAAAAAGCGCCGCGACAGCTTTCTTGAAATTCCGTACCGGAACCGTTTCGGATGGCGCATGGTAGACCGCTTTTATGCGTCCCAGATTCCACAAGGCGTATAATGGGCTATCCGCGCCCTCAACCACTCCGCGTTGGCCATCAGGGAGGCTAGCGACAGTTGGATTTTGTATCTACAGAACAGATAAAAGAGATGTTAAATAGGCAGTACGATCATTATCCTCAACTAGCATCAGCGCCAACAGTGGTACCTGTATTTTCAGTAATTTCAATTCATCATTGCCCCAAACAGCACCGACGACTACTGTAGCATGAAGCCGGTATCCCACCTGTATAGTGGCATTTTTCGCATTTCCCACCTGGACTACGTTGAAAAAGGCGAATTGTTCCTCGGTTCCAACGTGAAACGCATCACCAAATGCTTAAAAAGAGTTTCATGTTAAGATAAAATCAACAGAACGTAAACTCAATGACCATGAATAATAATTATAGTCCAACGATTAATTACCTGGAGCCACGTATCCAAACTCTGCAAATAAAGAGATCGATGTAGAAGATAGTAAAAAAAATCGCATTAGTTTGATTTGTTTACACACGGCGTTGTTCGAAAAAAAGGCAATCAAATCAGCTGATCGTCATACACGTCATGTAAGCGATGGTGCTTCCTTCTCTTTCTACATATTTCATTTGATTTCTGTTTTCGTCGGTCGTTGAGGCTCCCGACTTTCGACTCATTCTATTTTTCTATCACAAAGCTATAGTATAGTCTTCATAATTATGATGAAATCCCCCGTTTATCTCCTCCCTACAGCAAAAGTGCTACCGTTATGCTTCATTTATCGCTCAAACCGTTCTGACACAGTAACTGCTATGTGTGCGATAGCCTATGCCAATAGGCTCATCTCCAATCAATCATTGCACCGAATCACCGTGGAGCCCACAGCATCTATTTTATCGCCCATCGTTTTGCCTTTGCCCGAAGAACATGCACACTGCACGTCTTTTCTTCAAGTTCAAGGTGGAAGGTTATCGCATCACCAGCTTGCTCCATGCCTTCAATCGTCTGACGATGGCATAGTTGCTGTACAGTGCCTGTTTCTGTATGCGCTATGCTTACCAAATAACGAAAGTAGACAAATCACCAACAACAACAACTTCATCATCATGATGGTCATTCAACCCTTACGCTGTGCCACGGTTCTATTATGCGCCTAGACACCACTGTTTCTCGAATAACGATCACTGGAATGTTATTAATATTAACGACACCAAGCCGAAACTCACTGACACGACATAATTCGGTAATATCTACGGAGTTATGCAGCAACAGAAGCCACAACCACTTCCGATCCTGGGTGTATATTGCCCTACTGCTGCTGCAGGGATAGGAATCCGTAGTGGAAATGACCGGCAAACCGCTTCAAGCCGTTACTTAATTCTGACTAGTTCGCAGCCGTATCACGAAGAACAATCTTCCCGGAACAATCCTTCCCGGCTGAGCGATGAACTGTTGTCAACTGGTTGTCATAACTGACAAATTATCTGCTTCTATTTGAATGTACAGTTATCGCCAACACTGGACCGACTTCAAAATAGGTTTTGATAAAAAAGCATACTTATTGATTTATATATGTTTTCGAAATAGTAGTTTGATGTTTCAGTAATAAGTACCTCGGTTTGGTTAAGATTTGAACACAAATCTAACAAATATTTAAATCCGTCACAAATCCCACAGAAATCCGCTATTCCAAAGGTAGCGGATATTGGTCCCTTACAAACGGGAAAAATATCTTTCGGCTGTATGACAGTTTACTCACTATCCAATGAACATCAAGGGGAAAATTAAAACTTTTCAATAGCGCGGTGCGAGAACCTATCAGAAGCACTAACATCTTATAGTGGATTGGTGTATACGCATTAGTTTGGCGATTTCGTGCCCGCCGCGATCCAAAATTCATGGTCGCGACGAGGTCGTAGTGGCGAACATTTTGACGCTTGATTTTAAATGGGGTTTATAATGTCACGGGTCGACTTCAAATGGTCGTTAGTTCGCTCGGTCACGATATTTGCAGCACATCGCTCCGTGCTCGTCTCGTCTAACTGACTGACTTAATGAATGCACGAAGAGTTGTTGACCGTGATACGGCTGATCATCTGCGTTCAGGATCCAGGAACTTCCGAAGTCAAGTCCATGCCCAGTGCAGTTCAATTGAAAGCTTCCTTCGGGCGACCGCAGCCTGTCGCAGAACTGTCGGTAGAATGCTTCTCAGGCGAATTTGGACGATATGAAATTACCCTGTATTAAAGAATCTGTTTTAGGATAGCTTCTATGGATACTGCAGGATCCTTGTAAATAGAAATAAAGTACATAGCGAGTTGGTGTTGTTAATTTAGTTTACAGTACCCTTGACCATACGTTTCTTCTGCCAGTTAGGGCTTTAAAATCGTGGTTGAAGTGATTTAGTCGGGGCACAATTAATTGCCTCCATCGAACAAAATGTGTTGGAATCAAAAATCGATCAAGTGTCGGTTGATTTCACTTGAAAATCTGCACTCCATAACGTAACTAAACAGACAAAGTAAAAGAATAATATATTTCAAAATAAAGTTACGACACGAGCACTCTAATTTATTAATGGCTATGATAGTAACTATAGAACTCTCTTCTCTCCTTAAAGTCCACTTGTTTCCATCTCAGCAGGAACTTGAAACTCTGTAATAGGAGATCTGTACAGGGGACTTTGCTCCTGATACTGCGTTTGTTGTGCCCTTTCCTTTTCAAACTTGGCAAACTGTTTTTGGTCATCGTACATTAGTTTCCCTTTAAGACATATGAGCAAGAGAAGCCCGCCGACAATAACAGATGTAGCAATTGTTAGTCCGGCTGTTAGCAGGTTCACCTGCTTGCATTCAAAGTCCTGCACCTTCAACAATGTTTGACGATTTTCTCCGAGCTCATAGGAAAACTTGTAGTCACATACGTTTCCGTCTTTACTAAAGCGGAATGTACAATTAAAGGATGCTGTAATTACAAAACAAAGTCGTTAGATGTTTCGCTTTACAAGTATTTAACTGAAATTTCCATTGATTTCTGCATACCTTCTTCTGATTTAATGAAATCCAACCGGTAATGTCCAATCTTCTCGCGGCACTTGTTGTCTAACTCATTACAGGGAAGATCGTTTTTGCGGTTCACCGCACAACGAACGCACTCTTCGTAGGACGAACACAGGGCAGTCTGTTCCCCGTCTTTCGCTTCGCAAAACGGACCGAAGAAAGATTCGTCACAGCTGCAACGGTCGCAGATACATGTACCGTGTCCGGAACAAATTTTATCGTTTAATGGCGCTTTACAACCTCCGATGTCCGTCGAGCAGTCACAATTTTCCCCACTCCAGGCGTCGTAGCAACTGCACGTACCACAGACACATATGCCATGGTCTGATCCACCGCAAATTGCACCATCGATTCTGAAAACGTACAAAAATGGCTTCTATAATTATTTACGATGCGTATGATGAAAACAGCACTACTATAAAATGCAAGTCCAAGTGGCATGAAAATTCGGTACGGATTCTAGCACATACCTACTGCATTCGTTACATTCACAATGATCGCCTTCATAGCCGGGGTTGCAGAAGCATTGACCACATACACATTCTCCGCGATCCGAACAAATAGGTCCGGTGCGTAGCTCGTCGCCCACACTCGGAGCAACGCACTGCTCGAACAGTTCTTTTCGGTTTTGAGAATTTTGCAAATTACATTCGCATGTCCTACCGATCCTATAGACGAAGATAGAGGTAAAATTAAATAACTTAATTTCGCTACATTCCAACCGTACCTTCACATTGCTATCATTTGATAGATTTTATACAAATATTCCATACCATCCAGCATAGCATTGACATTGGCCACATACGTAGTCTCCGTTAAAGTTGCAGAGTTCGCTCAATTCCATGGCCTTTTTGTTTACCTCACAATTGCATGTATTTCTAAGATCAATCTCTAGTTCGACGGGTTCGTTGCTGATCAACGTTTCCTCGATGCGGACCGTTAACTTCTGCAAGTATAGTCATACAAATCTTTGTGAATAACTTTTCTTAAAACTCACATGATAGAACGTACTTCCACAGTCGAGTTCTTTGGATATTCCAGCAGGCGCAGCTCAACGTGGAATTTGTATTCCCTGCCTATTTCAACATTATCACATCGATTTATCGGCTGTGGTTCTTTGTACAATCCCCCGCAATCCGTGGAATAGCGAACCTGCAGGTAAGGTGGTGCGTTATCCGTAAATTCCACCCGTTTCACGAATTCCCGATAGCCTTCGTCTACTAATTGAAGAATATTAGACGAGTCATTCTGCAGTGGGCCAACACTTGTAAACTCGGGAATGAGCTCACTCAGACGCTTGTAGTAGGCCTGCTGGTTTTCGGTAACGGCAAAAATCACGGCCGTTTTCGATTGCAACAGGACTCGCCAGATTTGCTCCACGGAAGGATAATCGTACTTCAGGGCATCCACGTAGTTCCCATCGCCATCCAGATGGCACTGCTTATCGTTGTTCTCGACGATTCCCGCAAGCAACCCATCGCCGGCCATGTGCAAGCATCCGTCCGTAGCTACGAGCACAATCTTGCGCGTATTGGAACCCCAACCGATCTGTTTATCGCAGACTAGGACCTGCATCAGTGAATCGAGACCAGCCTCTAAATTGTCCACGTTTCCGGTGACTTTGCTTGCTTTGACCTGTGCTATAAAACTATCGATATCGTGCGTAATCTTCAGCCGATGTCGAAAGCCGTAGGTTGGCTCACACTCATCATTTTCGGAGTAGCACGGATTCACCAGCCGGTGCGGTTCGGTTTGAATGAACGGAACGGCCGGCTTGTCGGCAAAGCTTCCGTATCCTAGCCGATAGTTTGCAGTCAGTTTTGCCAGAGCCAGGGCCAGTTGGCTGCCCATGTTCTCAAGTGTCGCCTTGTCATCCCGCATCGACCAGGTGAGATCCATCAAGTAGTACAAATCTAGTGGATAGTTTTTGGCCGGTTTGTAAGTGAAAGAAATAGTCCGGGAGGCCACTATGAAAAGGTCGAAAGGTAGAATTAATATAATCCCATAGATGATAGCTACTACAACTTACACTTTCCCAACCGTAATTGAATCTTCTGTGGCCTTATTTGCACGGCTTCCTGCTTCTGCCCATCAAAATCCCCGTGTGGGTCACTCTGAACCGTTTCCATGAGAAAGTAATCGTCGTTCGTCTCAATTTTGGACACATTGCAGTTTGATTCCAGGAGATCTCTCTTCGGCATACAGCGCGATTTACGCATTTCATAGTGCTGGAATAATGTAGAAATCGTATGCAAAAATACCAACATACTCATGCAACAGAAACGTCGTTATATTATAAAAAACTATTATGCCGTTCGAAATCGAATTTTTGAATGTCCAAGGATTTCAACAAACGAGATAGGATTTGAATGTCGCACATGGGGAATCCATCGTTGCGGTCTTAAGATGTCAATGTTCTTTGAAGGATCATGAGCAATGACTATTTCACGTTTCCGGCTGGATGACGATGCTTCACTGCCGTCAGCTAAGCTGAAGAAGTTTTTCAAAACAACGAGAAGATGAATTCGATGCCATGCTCGCCATGGACGCGAATGGCTTCGCCGGTATCGCAAAGGGCGCATACAGGAACGTATTGTTTTGATAGCGAACTCGCTGTGGATGTGATGAACAGCAGATAAAACACAAACACAGACACCAACTCACCTCGTCCGTACACCACGCGCACTCGACGTCGGCATCGAGGCAGTCGATACAATTTCTCTGAAAGAAGCACTTCGATTGCACGACGAAGCGTGCCGCTGTAATGGAAACAAAACCACAAACATTACCCTCTGAACGATCTGGTACAACCTATCGCATGTTGGAAGAAATGATTTATGCAAATTGCTTTCCACGCTTGGTCCAAGCGTAACAACCACGTGTTCCGTACTTTGCCCAAACGCTGAACTTAACAGACTAACTGCCACCAGGAGCACCAGCACTGGTCCGGCTCGAGCCATGGCTCACTACGAACTAAAGTCTGCGTCTGTAACTTTTGCTAAGCCTGCGAAGCTCCCAACACGGCTTGAACAATTTCAACTTCTTCTTCGCCTTTTTATGCGAGGATGTATGTCGGTAGGGCTATAACTATTTTACGACTATCGTTTGAAATCGCTTTACGGACTGAAACCGCCCCGATTAGTCACGCTGGAATAAGGTTGGGATACACGTCGCGTACGATCGTATGAGTGCGCGTTCTCCACACATACCACCGGTGTACATGGTTTTATCGATAAACACAAGCACTGATAAGATAGCACCGCTGCGGAGCCAACACAAACAAAACACCAAACAACTGTCGCCAAACTACAGACACGCTAGCGGGTTCGCTGGCAAGCAGCTGAACTGCCGCCGAGCTCGAAGCGACACCGTCGAATGCCTGTCCTACGAACACTACCTGGTGTTAGCTGGAAAATCTGCCGGATCGCGTATTTTGTTTACCTCAGCGAAACCGCGAGCGATCGTATGCTACATGTGGTGCCATTCCTGTGCCTTTAACATACATTGTCGAAGAGTACGCAGGGAACCGATTGGACATTATTGCCGTTATTTGCCGCGAAAATGGTCCGCGGGTAACAGCGTTACCCCAAAACCCAGTTTCCAATACAATCACATATCATACCATCTACTACTGAGCGATCTATTGTGGACTTTACACATGGGCAACAATTGCTACAACGACGAAGAAATGATCGGAATGAAGCCCAATGCAGGAACACATGCACGCATCAGTTCCAATCCTCGTTCATATTGATGGCGGTTTTGGTAAGAGTCCATGTGAGTTTTAGGAAGTACCAACTTTTAAACGATCATACTCAAAACTTCACGACAGTCCGAACATTTGTTTACAAGTTCCGGTGATTTCACTGTTGCTACTTAATTATGAATTATGTTTGATTATGAATCAGCAACAATTTCAATTTAATTACGGAAAGATGTACAAGAGCAAGTACTTTAAATGAAATTTGCCATTCTTTGTTAGAAATTGACAAATTTTGAATTCGAAAACCATTAAATAAAAATAAAAAGCTAAGTTTAATGAAAATTATAAAATATATTTAAAAAATATAGAAGAACACATGTTGAAGTAGGAATGTTTACTTTAAAACCTTTTACAAAATAACATTATCGTTAGATGCCAAATACCTCTGACCAGCATGTTGCGGACCGCTCCGACATAATTCTGTGATGGAATGATCCACCTGTACCGTGATCATTCGTCTTCTACTTGTAGGTTTGGGCAGACGTTTGCACTAACTTCCTGTGTGGCCTTATTCTGACTCTGCTCTGCTTCCGTTGCTTTGCTACGTATTTTACAGTTCTTTCGAGATGCGTGAATTGTGTGGTAAAAACTACATAAAAGAACATTTTGCTTCGCGCAATAATGTGACGATGTTTGTTTGATTTATCATGATCATTGATTTATTTATCAATGCGGTATGTGATTCACATTGTTGATCACCATTTATTGACAAATATTTCTAAATGATTGCAAGGAATTTCAGTTACTGGATTGTTGAAGACAAGATGCAGGTCCGAATATGCACGACAGTGTTATTCGCTATTGTACGGTGGTATTAACTCTAACAGGAGGGCAAGTGTGTAACCGTCGTTAAAATGAATCCAACCATGACTGCTTCTTATGTTTGTTCAACAAATACTATCCTATACCCCACTTATGACCAAGATTTTACCTCATTCACTGGTGCCCTCACCGGAACCGACTATCTTACGACGTTCTAAACCCTGATCTGGTACGCCGTGTTATACCTCACTTTGCGTTTTACAATCACAATGAATTTCTGCCCGTACTTTCAACCGTTACGATATGCTGGCGAAAGGGGCATTACATGTTCATTTCAGAATGGCTCACAAATAATGCTGGCTTCCAATAAGTTCATAACTTCAAAACCCTTTCTTTCCGATGGCTCACAAACATCATAAGAGTATTGGGGCACTTATCAGCGTACAAGTTTATAGTACACGTTCGGCAGTACACTGCCGATGCACCAGTAATGGAGGCAACTTCGTCGTATTATTATTATCACTGGATAGGGAACTCGCGATGTCGCCCATTTTGTCACAATCCGGACTGTTTAAGGGGGTGATACTGTGCTGTGGTGCAGCATCCGGCACCAGCCTCCGGAGGAAGCCGGAATTACATCCCCAAGGAAAAACCCTGAAGAGAGAACGAATGGAGATACAAAGGATGGTTGAGGCATCAGAGTATACTTCAGTTTACTTTGACAGTGTAATATCACTCACCACTTCACAGCTAACATTAGCCGCAGGTAGCCGGGAATGATGACGTATTTTTCGTTTTTCTGAACGCCTTCGATTATCTTATCAGCCACATCGTTCGAATCGAGCGTCGGAACCCATCTGCGATCGCAATGAGTGCGTTAAAAAAATATGAAATAGAATAATACAATAAAAATAATAATTAAAACCACAGAGGATTTGAAGCTAGTTTTTCCAAAGTAAATACAGCATCGATTAATCACTACGTTATAATCGAAAATGAATGTTACAGAGAACGAAATAATTATTATGCACCACAGTTTATCATCATCGCTCCATCATATACCTAGGTGCATGATCAATCAATTTCAGTTAATATTCAAACGCCTCCGTTTAAATGTGAATATTTAATATGTGAGCATTTGCTTGGAAGTCCTTATTCACTTACCTAGAATTCACATCATCAAACATTCCCGTCGATTGTATAAAGTATGGACAAATAACGGTGGTGAAAACTCCCTGCGCTCTCAGATGTTCCAGCTCGAGTCGTAATGCTTCGTCAAAACCCACCTACCCACCAGATGAAGAGTAATCAAATAGGTAAAACAATTTCGCACTTCGTCGGCAAATTTTGGAGCCCTTCGGCGTCCTCTAGTACTTACCGCAGCAAACTTACTGGAACAATAGTCTACCAGCTTCGATATGCCGACATGGCCGGCCAGAGAAGCGATCGTTATGATGTGTCCATGATCGTGTTTCAACATCGCTGGAAGGAAGGCCTTTGTCGTCTTGGTTGCCGTCGTTGATAGGGCAGGAAATGGCACATGGAGAATAAAGTGAGTCATGAATACGCATCAGTTTTGGCTTCATTCTACGGCCAAATTAAACGCCGAAGAACGTGGTGCCACGAATGGATAGAGGATTGGAGGTGTTCTGCATTGCTCGTTCGAATGAGTGATATCATTTAAATTCTTGCCATACACTGTTAACGTGCGGATGTAGAATACCAACACGATCGGATAGATCAGTATGAGATTGGAGGTAGGTTCTTGATACTTGACGAATAGATTCGTGGAATGCCCGCGATGGAGTGGTCAACTTGCGGCAAAACCACAAACTCACCCAGAAGTGTGCTAGCACGTTCACATCAAAAGAACGTTCGATTAAGTGGTCTGGAGTGTCCAGAAGAGCACGACCAGACACGACACCAGCATTGTTGAAAAGCAACGTCACCTAGGATACAGGAATAGTAAATAGAATAGCATATCAATATATGACCTTGCACGATGATAGAGTTCAATACAACACATTGCTACACAGAAAAGACGTTACAATACTGATCACTGTAGAAACAAAAGAGGAAAACCAGATCCTTTCAAAATGAATATAACCAATATATAAACATAACCATAATGAATCACGAATAACGTGATTTTTATACTTAACTAGTAATTAAACGCCACCTGCGCTATTCTTCTATTATCTTCCTGATCCCAGACACTATTCCGTACCCATAACTGAAAAAAACTGACTGGTTGAATTTGTGGGCCAGGAATCGCTCCACAGCTATCTCGCTATTTCAATCATGCCATATCAGATATGATTATTCTGTCATAGGGTAGTTTCACCTGAGCATAACCTGTAATTGTTTTTAATCACATATGGCTGCTTAATAACACTTTTCCGCGTCCCTTTTCCATCGCTAGCTTAATTGTCAATCGCATGGGGCAATGTCCTTCGATCCTATTCTAACAAAAACTAATTACCATTCACGTGTATTAAGTTATGTATACGACCTGGGCAAAGGTTCCACGTGAACCTGACCAGCAAAAGAAAGAATGAAAAAATATCATACGAAACCGGTTGGGCGATTCAGTGCGTGACGTCTTACCCATGAATGGCTGTACTCATACTTAATAAGACATTACTTACATCCCCAATATCTTCCTGTAGTATTTTTGCATACTTGTACACCTCTTGCCTATTGGAGATGTCCACTTTGTAGCCTTTGCAGAGTCCACCGAGGGATTGGATCAGCTTTACCGATTCGTCCAGTCCTGTTCAAAGAAGAAAAAAAAGGTGTGATACCGTACGTCTCGCGAAAGAATAAAAATACCCTCCTTCCCCTCCTTGTAGTCCCCGATGAAAGGCTCTTTAGTACGAGTGGGAGGTGCGATGGTGAAGCAAAAAAAGCAAGTAAGGCATGCGCCGGCTTTCAATGAACAATAACACAAATAAAAATGCTTAATTGGCCTTTAATACAGATTAGCAGTCAAATGTCAATCGAAAACGAAAAGGGTTAAAACAGAGCCGTATTGTTCTAGCTAGGTTTTGAACTTGTTTTTATCACAGCTCAGGAATTAACAGCGTCTAACTATTCAAGGTAAATCAAACGTACCTTGTGATGTCAGGTTTGCCCAATCCCAATAGTTACGTTGCATTACACACTAATGACATATATATACTAACGCCCCATGAATTTCACATAGATCGAAAGTGACGTGAAAAGCACCCCCCCCCCCCTCCCTTCCCTACCAACTAAATGAAATGAAATGAAATGAAATATTAACAAAACTGTTACTCCGAAGACGGGTAAAGCAGCACGGCATGCACTGTTCTGTGGGCAATGAAAATGTCTCGTTGCGTTTTAATTTTCTGGTCGTATTAAAAACATAACTGTTCTCATTTTGTGCGAAACACTTGCCATGTCCATAAACTGGAAACAGTACTTGTACTGATCGGGCCGGTCCAATGTAGTGAAGCGAGTGACCCAAACACCTGATCTCTTTCGGGGCCGAATCCAGGCCGCCGACTTTTCCAACAACTCTCCGAAGAAAGAAACTGTGAAGTCTCGTAAACCTATAAGTAAGCATTCTCTGGCTGATAGTAGCTTTAGCGCCAAGACAAGGAATGCCGATGAGCAGACAAAAAATAATTCAGGCACATCGAACATTCCTTCGAAACCAGCCCGCTTCATATGATCATTTTGCACCACTCTTGGTGATCTTGGCCCAATAAACCAGAGCCCTCCCGAATGACGAACGTCGCGGCGCTACAGCTTGATGATCACGGCCTCAGTACGGGTTTCTTTTTTGTGTTTGGTTGTTGCTCTTCTTTTAACCCTCAACCAGTTGATTCTGGCATCTGCTGTAGCCGTCCGACCGAGGCAGACCTCGGGCTACGTATGTATACAGCCCAACAATCCCGAAGCCAGCACAATTATCACTTGCGAGCGTCGGACGAGAAACAACGACCAACGAGTGCGGAAAGTAAGAGTGAATACCTTTAAACGCCACCAATCGACCTTGAATCTTCATGCAGTTTGCAATGCATCTGCAACGGCAGCGATGCCGCGCGTGCGCTCTCCTACCTTTTGCTCCCTCTTACGCTATCTTTCTCTTTCCCCTTCCCTCTGTCTCTCTTCATATATTCCTCCGACCCTCCCCAGCCCCCCCCCCTACCTCTCTCTCTCTCTCTGTTTCTATCTTTCTCTCTCTCCTACTCTCTCTCTGTGTCCCGATGTGTCCTTCTCCCTTTGGGGTGGCCGTTTTTGTTGTTAAATACGGTTAACACATAACGGAGATGCATGAAATATTGAGTCAAAATACCGGTTTGCAAACAGGCTTGAGAAAGGTTTTCTCGTTTTGTTACCACAAACAACACTTTGCCGATTGTCAAACTTCATTATTACTTATTAAAGGGAAAATGTTCTTTTCAACGTAAGCCCTTGAAGGACACTCGAAGAGTGGCCCCGAAATGCAAAGGGGAAATGGACATACATATACCAAGGAGGACAAACTGTAACAGAATAAACAAAGTAATAAACAGGCCACAAGAAAAAGGCACATGTGGGAATGCAAGATGGGGCCAGGGCATCGTGTAAAGTTTAGACTCAGTTTCATTATGTTCAATGTCAGAAACATGACATACAACCCGAGGCATTTTTTCAATGGTTATTGCAGCACACTTTGGCTGAGCAGGACTGGTTTTGGTGTAATGTTTAAACATAGCTTCTAAGAAAGGATTGAGAAATGCACTGCACGAACATAATGCGCCAAACAGCCTGATGTACAGTTTAGAACTCGAATGAACTCGAGTTCCAACGCATGGATCTGTTGTTACGGTTTAATGGTAAATGTGTGTATAACTGTTTGAGTGATTAATTAATTAATTGAATTATTTGCTAACTAAATAGTTGGGGATTTGAATTCTTAGTCCCAAAAGCCTACAAGATAGCGCCAATGATGAAGGCTGGCAAGCGTATGTAGCAAGACTCAACTCTCATCACTGGCCGGGACGTCATAACCTTCAATTAAAGCAAGAAGTGTTATTGTATGCTTACTTCAAGACATCGTCAAAGCCATCGCCGGATCAATGGAAGGCTGTGGCGTTGGATGGAACAAAAATGGATTACCCTCCCTCCACCAACCGTGCCTGACCTTTGTCTGAAAGGAGTGAATAGTTAGAAATCTAATGCCAGGTTTCAACATCGGGCTGTTGTCGCCCCCAGTCAGGGTGGGAAGCGTACTCGCACCGGTCCTACAAGTGGGTGGAGGGAGAAATCACCATGTGTGTAGTTCGACATTATTGCACCATTGCAGTTGTGCGGTCAAGCACTTTGGTACGACCGGTGGCCAATGGTGCGAAGCGCGTGGAGTATACATTATTTTCTATATCAACCAATTAGGAGTAAGTTGAGCATTACGCAGGATGTCACACGTTCGCATTCCCTAAAAATATCACAGAAAATGCTGCCCAAGCCAGCCGAATGATGAATTTTGCCCATGCAGCATCCTTGCGGCCCATAGTGCCAGCAGCGCTCTTCTTACAAGGTGACAAACAAGTACGAGCTAAAACATGATAGTTTCTTGGATTTTTTTTTGCCCACCCATTTATGGCAGGTCATAGTCTCGTGTACAAGATGTCCCCGGCCTGCTGCTGTGTCTCATATCGGGCGGGCGAAGCACACTTGTGCGTCTCTTGTAAACCGTCATCCACCGGCATTCCAACGTCCGTGGTGCAGTACGTATTAGAGTTGCACAAGTATTAGCTAACAAGCGGCCCAACGGAGTCAGCGTTTCAACGACTCTCAGCACCGCACGAGCTTAATGGTTGGCACTTACCTTCCTGATTTATATCCCACAGCACCACCTTGGCGCCGAGCTTCATCAGCCGTAGGGCCAGCAAGCGCCCCAGTCCGCCTCCGCCGCCCGTCACCAGTGCTATCTCGCCGTTCAAATCCTTCTTTGGTACACCGAAAATTCGGTAATAGAATGCCTGCAAATAAAAACGGGTGGGAGAATGCTGCCATGAAAAGGAACACATTTCAACAGAGCGGGGCGTGAAGCGAGGAAAATCTGTGAAACCAAACACGAACGACCGTGGCTTCCACGGCCAATTGGCACCTGTGGGGAAAGCAAACAGACGTGGAAAGTTAAGTGCTGACACTGCGGTGACGTTCGGGGAAGATGCGCAACTTTACTGCTGATCATTGACCATGGTCATGACATTATTTGCTCGCTGTTCCAATGCTCTGCTCTGGCGCGCTGTGTGGACTATGGCGCGCGAACGACTGCTGACTCTCGAAAGGCTGAAATAGCCCCTATCAATCCAGATAGCTTCCCGGAGCCGCTTCCGTCTCGGTCGTAGTCCTGACCGCTGCTGGTTGCCTTTCAATGTCATTGTTGATCGGATCCGAAGTATGGCATATCATCACCATGAGTTAATTTTCTGTTTGTACGAAGCAGCTCGACAATTTGTTCACCGGACTCAAGGTCAGCAACGACTAACGCTCATTTGCTCATTACGTTGGCCAGCCGATGGTACCAACGGCTTCCCCCCGGACCGGATCTTCATCGGGCGAGGATCATCGCACGTTCTTGAAAATCGCCGACATTAGGAGCATCTGCGATCAAATCATTTATTCATTATGCCTCTCCAACCCCACGCGAGGTGCTGCTCAAAATCGAGGCGTTAAAGCACTCCCCTTTAATCGAGGGAAATAAGTCGTTTTAATAATGATTGGGTAATGGTACAACCCGAGAGGGGAAGTTCTCGAATAGAGTACGCGCATGTACATAGATCTCAAGTGTAAAGGTTGGAAGATCACACGATAGCATCGTTTTGTGTTTCGGGCGGTGCTTAGTCTACGCTCAACGCTTTGTATGTGGGAAAAAATACCCCACACTGGAACGGGCCCATGCATGCTGAATGGAAAATTGGACTTTTTTTAACGTTTCGCTAAAGTTGTTGCATTGATTGATTAAGTTTAATGTTTGAATAACCCCGCATCAACGCCGAAATTCCTTAAGAACGTCACGGAATGCGTCACAGATCGAATAAGTTGATATTCACAGTTACTTAAAATATATCCTTGACCAGCATCTGAATATCTTGGACACACATCCGCAGTTTCCTAACGTTGTTTGCTTAGCATCCGGAACCTCGCAACATAAATCACTACTCTGTCGTTTTAACGTTTTACTATTTCTAACACTGTAGCCGGAAAGCTTAAGCTTGTAATTAGTAAGATTTATTTCATCCTCTCCTTAGAGAAGAAACAGAACCATGGTTGTCCTTACCATTTGCCCTTACTATCAGTCGTATGAGCACGTCAAGCGAGCCACCAGTGACGCACATGAAGCACGATAGGGAAAGTAAACAGCAATAAAACATGGATGAATTGTGGAGACGAAATGGTTTCATTTCGTTTGACCCGGTAAGGAATTAAAACATGTTCCACATTCAACCAAAATATAAATATAATACGGCATATTGGACGGCCAAATAAATTTAATTTAATTAGGTACAATATAAGTCATGTCTGTGAATGTCTATCTTTGCAGTGAAAGATTGCAAAATACTATTTGTTCAAAAAAAAAAATCTCTGGGTCCGGGGTTTTCTTCGTGATCGTGAATGGATTTACTTCTACGATATCTCGTTTTAACGTATACCAAGGCACATGCAGCACATGGTGCACCAGCATTTTTTGCATTCACTCGTCAGCCCACTACAACAAGGTGCAGTGGTGCAGCAGGTCTGCACTGCACGTCGATAGAGGTACGACCGTGGTATCTCTGTACGCTTCAATCCCATACAGACTATAGCGAAACCGTGTTTGCACAACTTCACCCTTGCTAGTGTGGTCCCACGAAGACCCAAAACTGCACCGGCTTCTGGGGGAGCGAGATGGGCTAAGCTCAACACTGGACTGCCTCTATCGGAAAAACCAAGCGCAACGGACGGTTGCGTAATGGTAGGAAATACTTCGGTACCTTGCTAGGTGCGCAGACGTGCAATGTCTACGAGTTCCTTGTGACATAGTAAAGGTAACCAGCCGTAGGGTGAATGAATCTAGGCATGCTCCACCTTGCCGAAAGGAGCCGTCCAACAACGGAAAGAGCGATCTTAGCTACTAACACCATTCATGGGTAGAAAAGAAAAACAAAACTTTGGCTTAATCGTTGCTCAAGCGAAACCTGTTTGCTATGCCATTTGTTATACGTCTTGCAGTGATGTACTTTTCTTTTAATCCATTGCAAGAAAAGGCAAAAATTACTTTTCAAATGCGCTTTTGAACAAATACTTGTAGCGCGCATGTTTTCGAGGCGATTTTGACACGTTTCTAGCCGACGACGGAAGGGTATGGAGGAGCATATATATGGAACGCCTCATCGTCGTGGCTCGAGCAGCAAACATTCGATTGAAGCTTATTCTACAGGACGGTCTGTTTTTCGACAAATGATGCTTCTGAACCATGTCACTAACGGAGCACGTCACATTTCAATAGAATTTGACATGTGTAGTTATGCTACATTGACTTCTGCTCATCAACGCTTTACATTTTCATGCAACGAAGAACGTGTCCTGCACATGTTGAAATATATCAAATGGTGGTTGCAACTACATGATATATTGTTTTCAAATTTTAAGCATCATCCAACGATCGTGATTATAACCCTTAAAAAAATCACCACATCTTCTGTCTCTGATCCGCCTCAGATGTAAAAGATATTCGCCTACACAATTAATGATGTTACATATGCTTCCCTGCGTCACTGGCATACTATATTACTGATTACAAGATTCACATCCTAACAAGAAAAAATAATTCAGCACAGCAGCATCCCAAATATAATTGCAAATCATTCGCTACGGTTAATGAGCTGATCGGAAAGTATAATTGGCCCGTAGTCTACGCTGAGGCTAAATGGGGTTTGGACGATTCCTGAACATCTGCCCCGAATGAATATGTACTCGATTGGCCAGTCATGGTTTTAGCAAACCTAAATAATAAATCACTCACCTGGAGTATGTATCCTAACGATGTCAACAAGAACACAATTACATCCATCATCGTTCGACGGATGGACGGCTTTTTCCGGGATGGATTTATCTCGGTCTGATCGAACGAGAAAGGTTTTCCGTTCGATGCTAACATTTTGTACGAGCAATGTTTTTTTATGATCGTGTACAGAAAAGTTAGCTACGCGCTACTCGGCGCTCCTTGCTAGGTCCGGATTTCCTGGTTCGCTTTTCTTCGGCTTGACCTTCCGATCAGACCAAACTGGGAAACGTGGTTATGTTGGTGGTGCAGCTCCACGATCGCGCCTGCGTCTAATATGATGATGTGCACAGGACGGAACTAGTTTTTCTCAACCCCTGAGCCTAGCTTGCTGCACTTTGTCACTTTTACTTCTTTCACTTTTCGCGAGTGCGAGGGTTTTCACCACATACACCACCGACACAATTTACTTCTTATAGCACACAGAAAGTTAGAAAAAAAAATCCGTCGCCACAATTGGAAATAGAACCTAGAGAAAAACAATGATCGTTACAACACACATATTTGTTGCAGTGTACTTACAAACTGAATGTTTGCAACAACTGAACCGTTCTGCGGCGTCTGATAATTGCAGTGCAAGTGAACAACACGGAGCACAGGTTTTGACCACCACCACGTGCGCAACGCACAACTACATTAAATCGACAAACACTCGTCAACACACCACTACCCATCAACTAATCGCAGATCGCAGCTGTATCATGTTACTTTTCACGATTGGGGTTGCGTCTAATGGCTCTCTGAAACAGTCTAGTCTGTATTGTGTTGTCCCTTGAAGTATATTATAGACTCACTTCTTTCCCTACTGTACTTTACGCGAACACAACAGTATCAGTAATGCAAATCCACGGGGAAATTGATTTTTCTGTCGCGTACCTTATGACGCGCCTTCATTGCGCCCTGCGGTTGAAGCCACCATCTCAAAGCTGTGCTGTGCTATTGTGCTGCAGACTGTCTGCCTCTTGTATACAGCTCTTCCGAAGCACCACAAACGACCACTCTTTTCGAACAAGCAGTGCAATAATGCCCACCGTAATTATGTTTATACGAAGGCACTTATTTCTACACTTCACTTTCATGCGGTGTTTCATCGGGCAATTGCAATTTCAAACACTTCTTCGCCGAAGGCTACCAGCACGTGGTGCCACCGCCATAACCTGTTCGTTAATATCGCTTCAGTTTTATAACGAACTTTGAATGAAAAAAACGCACGAGTCTGTAGGGTAAGGTTGTGGAAATAATGGTTGTTCTGTTGGAAGAAACACAGATATCGCAATGAAATAGATGCCGTACGTTTCACAATATGCGAACAGAGATATTTGTCCTCCTTTTAAAGAATATTAAAGCATCACATAAAGAAAGGAGTCGTCATGCGTAACGATTCAACCCAAAATATGAGCCATGAACTAGAGATTTTGATACCGCCCAGATGAAATAGTGTTCTATTTATTCATGCCACGCACTTTTCAACATGTGTGCGGCCATCGCAATGCTCCATCTACTTTTGTGCCAGCGTTATCCAACGATTGCACCACCGCCTCAGGATTGACGGGACAAAAGACTTGCCAGCGAGCAAGCGACGAACCCTTCCAACGCTCTGGCTGGCTCGATCACTTTTCTAGAACAGACGACACAGGCGGTACTCACGTTCGCTTTAGCCAGCGCGTAACGATCGCGACCAACGGACGATCAAACGTGTACCACCACACCACACTACGGTCGGCAAGCAACTGATCGCGAGTGGTAATTGAAGTTTGTAATAACTATACCGCTGTGTGCAGCGGGGTTCGTGTGTACTTGAAGCCGAAGCCTTTCGCCCAACTCGTGCGCCGCCGCCCGACTTCAGCTGCACACCGGACTGGCACAGAAGATCGTTTCCCTTTCTACATTCTTCTTACCACCGTTTGCTTATTGTAGGGATAATAACTCGCCTTTTCCCATCCACTTTTCGCGAAAGCTCCCGGTCCGCAACTCACAATGCTCGTTCGTTGCGTTCTTTTTTTCTCCCTCACTCGGCAACAGCTGTTTCTCGTAGATGCATCTTCGTTTCTATTTCATTCACACACAATTTCTCGTAGTCCTTATGGGTACTTTCTTTTGGGATGCAATGGCAGGCTTAGTTCATGCTCCTGGCCAGCATGGGACGTGCTCGGCATGCTTCTAAATACTTCACAGAGAATGAAAGTTCGTACAGTTAGCTGATCGCCAGCTGATTCCATTTGCATTTGAACAAAGCTAAGTACCTCGAAGTAATCTGATGCAGAAGTAGATGCTATTGTTCGAAACGATCAAGAACTTGCGAATATCATCAAATCAGAAATTAGCACGATCCTCCATGCTCAACGAAATCAGTCAAGTTAAGAGCGCTTAATTCGGTGTGTGCGAACGATATATCACTTATGCTCACGACGCAACGGTATGTGCCAGCCCGTAGGTAAAACGTTATAGAACATAAAGTTCGCCTTTCATCGGTTCACCCGTTATCGAATCATGACGGATAAAGCAATCGAAAAACTAGTGAAGCAATTTTGCAATTCTACACGATGAGCATCAGACCGTAAAGCGGAGGAGTTGTGGCAAGCGTGTTCGTCCTCACGGACCCTGGTAATGTTCATGAAATTGGAGCGCTACACGTAGAGAAAATGAAAAACAGAATATTGCATACAGTGTGCTGACGACTAAATAGATTTTCGTCTAATCCAGGCTTCGCTAGCGACCCGCACACTGGATTTTTCTTGCGAATCGGTTGACAGTTCTTACGAAAACATCGTTTGACATCACTGAATTAGAACAAAGCATTTCAAGCTGGAAGAACACTTCGCCTGAAACGTAGGATGCACAAATTGTTCTTATTCAACAAAACCTCCTATGCTGGGTGTGCGGATTCTAGACTACAAAGAGGGGCGCTGAAGTAATAAACCACATGCCCTGCTACAAACGTAAATGAAATAAAATAAAAATTTTTGTATTCTTCCTAATGGAATCGCGGCGACTGATAGAATACGAAATTCTAACTGAAGTGATGCACAGTTTAAATATTTATTTATAGAACAACACAATCGACAATGTCAATAGCCACAACGTCAGAGCATATTTCATTCAAATATCTCAATTCTGGTTGTCCTGTGTATTCTTCACATCACACAATCGCACCCCGTAAAAGTACACGATACAACACTAGGACACACGCCGGCGGCGTGTCGTAATCGATAAAACCAACGGGCTGTTTGTTTTGGTACACCACCGGGAGAAAGAAACATTGAAAACGAAACTTCACAAAAACCAACTTCACGCCGCAGAATACGGCGTTTCGTCTCACTTCTTTGCGGCACGTTACCGGTACGATACCGTCAGCGTGTCACTGACAACTGATGGTACTCAAGGAACATGATGCAGGGGAAACCTTGCCAGCAAGAAAAACACACAACCTTCTCGTTTGACAGAGCGCATCGCACTGCGCATGCTGCTATAGTGCCCGGTATTTCTGGCCCACAACAGAAAAGGACGTGCTGTCAAATCGCGAGGACTGGAATTAGGATTGTTTGTTAGTTCGCCGTTTAGTTTTTAACAACATTCGGCAGTTTGCTCGGACTTCTTCACTTCAACGTCCAGGGCCAGGACTGGGAATGCGATTGCCAAAACGAAAAGTATCCTCTACAGAATAAGATCACGATTCACCTAATCCCATTTTCGTTGTCTTAAAAAATTATCCAAAACTATCTGCACTATAATTAGCCGAACACACCGGACTCACAGCCCATCTCCCATTCCTAATGTTAGCAAACACAACTGGGATGACATTGATTTGCAGTTCAACGCGACATTGAAAGTACGCGGCACAGGTGTGGTGTGCATGCATACTGCAAACAAGCTGGAAAGCTGTACTCCAAAAAATATGTGAATAGAAATGGCATTCGCTCAGCTGATCTTCGAGACGCACCAGTAACACATTGCGGCCCAACGTAACCGAAAGTGCTTCGAGAGATCGAACAACGGCGCGACTTAACCTTCCCAAACGGCCCGGGTGGACGGTGTGGCCACTCGTCATTCAAATTCCACTCTTTGCTCAAGTAAATCTCACACACAACGAACACACGGCGGACACATCGTCCGGGGCGGCACGCACATGCAGAGACGCACCTGTGCGAGAATCGCTATTAGAGAAAGGAGGTCAATTTCATTATGACAGCCGCGTGGTACCCTCCGCTGCTCGGACAGGTACGCACCACTGCTGGATTCGGTGCAACGTACCGTCTTCAAATGCTCACACTGCTGCCCTGGTGCGGCTGTAGTCAAACGAGCACCGGGCACAACATGCGACGTGAAGATACATCTAAATTGCTTGACTAATCATTACGAATCATAATTGCAGTTGGCAAATGCGGTAACCTTCTTTCTTACCACACACGAGGTTCCCCGAGACGTTTCGTTTTGTTGCCGAAGCTTGGATAATTGTTCCATGCGTACGAACACAGTGCTGGTAAATGTAGTGGCATAGCGCGAACATTTCTCTACGCACTGGTTCAACTAACATCACCTACCAAGCCAGAGAAGGCCGATACTTCCCTTACATAACGTAGTTAGAAGCGCCTGAAAACAAAAATGGATTGAAAAATGTACGCATACTTAATTGAAAGAGTTTTATCTGCCAGTGGCATTATGGTATGCATTTATGGTGGTTACAAACTGACAGCAAATGAAAGTAGCGTTCACGAAGTTAACAGCATATAGCAGATTCAATTGCTCCCGATTTAAACATTTCAAGGCTGCAAGGAAGGATTGATTTACTTTGACGAACTACCTGTTTGCCAGAGACTCTTGCATGGCTGATATGATATAGCTCTAACTTATGCGAGCACAAGTGCACTATATACCGTCCAATCGATCCTGTGATCCCGATTTCCACCGGTGTGTACGAGTGAGACGTGTGGAGGAGGAGGAGAATGAACCCCGAGCCAACTCGACATCCGAACGGTAGCGAACGACATCAAGAATCAGTAAGGCTAACCCAACACATCTTAATAAAGTCTAACAAGTTGTCGTCACGGCTTACAGGATTGCATTTTTTAATTTCGAGAATAAATAAAACCATACTAGATGCTAAATAAATATGTCACTTAACATTGCCGAATGTGCAAAGGTCAATTCATCTCTCTGACCTCGTTCTGCGTCTCGGTAAGCAGCGGAAACTCGTCCAAGATGTTGAATTTATTCTTTGTCTTGAATGTTAGCACAGTAATCGTTCTACCCGATGGCAGGGTTACGATCAAAGACTGATATCCACGGCCATCAATCATGTCACTCTTTGAGTAGTAAACATCTCTGAAATCATAACATAGGATTAGGAAGGCGTGGTAAAATTAGAAGCGTTTGTTATCCTGTGGCGCTTACCCCGTTTGGAAGGAAATGTTTTCAGTCGCGAACTGAGACAATGTATCTATAGCCCGATTTGCGCTATCCAGGTACGCACCGAACAACGCTGAAAACCACTGTTCTACGCGGGGCCAAACCATACGGCCAATCGGTGTGAGGATAACCTGCAGAATCGGAACTATAGTGTCGTGTCGTAGTAACGGCTTTGCACTATCGTGCCGGGATACAGTTAATTCCTCTCCGGTAGATTCCGTTACTGCAACATCTCCGGAACTTTCCGATCCGGAGAAATAGTCCCAAATAGGTAGGCCATTCGTAGATGGGATACATATCAGCACCAGTGCACAGCTCACAATAAACATAATATTTCGATGCTGTATAAAATTTGCAATCAAAAAAAATTTATAAAATTGTATTTTTTAAGTTTTTCCGAAACTTACCATCTTCCTGGTAGATCGCAAGGCAGTAGCAACACGTTCAATGTTAACACTTCCGAGGCAAAAATATAACTGACACTCGGATAATTTGCCCTTAGCAATTATGCTGCTCATTACGGTTGCAGGTATGAAAATGAAGCCCAAAAGGGTTTCGGTTAGAAATTCCCTTATGTATATTTCCTGACTCGGCTCAACAGGTACTAATATCCAACGGAAGGATCTCTGTAAAGCGAGCAACGTATGTAAACCCTGCATATCAAACCTAGAAACGTTCCATTAAGTGGTTAAACTGCATTCCTCGATACTTTCGACTTTTACAATTGTTAGAAACATGGCAATGGAGCTATGGACACATAAAGCTAAATGGGGCTGAAAAAAAATGCATAAAACATATTTCCATACAGCAGGATTGGAACATGACCCATCACACATGAGCTTGTTCTTCAATATTTCTTCAGGTACATAACATTTCAATCAGAATATTGAAAGCACAAGTGAAATTATATGAGTGTAATGTTAAAATAAATAATTATGTTCTGGAAGAGTCTCATAAGTTGTACCAATTGCAAGAGACATGAGACAACTATGTCTTAAAAGGGAAAAGGGGTTTAGAAATTTGCTATTTTTTATTTCTCAACTAAATAGTAAAACTGTTCAAATATATGTTCCCAAAATTTCAAGTAAAATGTTTGTATCTTTATAATGTTATAAACGGTTGAGTTCATTGTAAGTTGCCGGAACATGTGGCATTTAACACGGGGCGGTCAGTCCACAGAATTAATTTAATTAAATACTTCATTCATTCGTTCATTTTCACGGTGTCTACTGTACACTGCTTTAGTGTTGAATAGAAATTACTAGATGTATAATAAATTTACTAGAAGTATCATGAAATTGTTTAAAGTATCCAGAAACTACTAGTCGAAATTCTAGTGTTTCGGAACATTTTTTTCAAACGAGTTTTTCACACAATTATTTCTTTTCCGACAAGCTTAGTCAGTTTTTAGCTATCGACTTAAAAATTGGCAAAAATTTATAATATGTTTTTGGTATTTATTTTCTACAATCTGTATTAATTTCATTGTTGTAAGTACTTTATTTGTCGTATTCTTAGTTTTTTTTCATTTTTTGTTGTTGAATATAATTTCATTTTAATGTTGTTGAAGAATGAATTGTCTCGTTGTGCAGGCTTCCCGTCAGTTTCTAGTCAGTCTGTTTTGTTTCTGCTCGTGCAAATGTGTGTTTCATGGTATTCTACATTTCTATAACTGTTGAAAGTGATGTACCTAACTGGCTAAGAATTTTGTTTCGTTGTTATGAGTTACAATTTGCTAGGGGTGTACCGAAAGAACTTTAATATTTCGTCATTCACATTAGAAAATTTATTAAATTTTCGTGCTCACATTTCACAATACATTTCAAGGTGCTTCTATCTAAAGGGTTTTTCCGTTATCACACGCTTGGGCTTATTTAAATACTATATTTTTGTATTGTTTATGCGTTGATGCATTTTTGGAGAAAAAGTATGATCATTTGAATTTAGTTTCTACCTCAGTGATTTCTGTGTATTATTATGTTTTGTCAGCTTGCCTCTATAACCTTGCCTCTATATTACATTTCAATAGCCTGAACGAAACGAAACTGAAACGAATATAGCTCGCTGAAACGTTAATCAGAAACATTTTTGCTTAAAGTTTTTGCAGACCACCCAAAACATGTTTCAACATGTGTTTGTTTCTAAAACTTTTCACTAGACCGAACGGGTAATCACTGCTAAAAGGACCCTATATAATCTACAGATTAAACCGACTCGCGGCTAACAGTCGATTAGCCGATTTTGCCACACTAGGGCAGGCCGCCCAAAGCGGTGTGTGCATGCGCGAATTAGTGCAGCAGGTACGTGGAAAGAGAGAAGCGGGAGGCTTTTCTCACTATGGCGAAAATGAGAGAGCTTTTTAATTTTCTCTCGTGAATACCCCAGATTTTCTCTGATGAGCAAAACTCGGTGAAACGACGCCTTTAGCCGCCGTTAACGTTATCTCACTGGTGGCTCACAAGTCCAGAAAAACGACTGGCTCTGGCCGCTGCTATTCGAATCGGCCGCCGGCTTTTTGGCCGCTTCGAGAGTGTATGCGTGCGCGAATTTCATAGTGCAGCAGTGTGCGGCTGAGAGCTGTTTCCCGCGCGCCACAATAAGAAATCGACTGAAACAGTATCATCAGTCATCAAAGCGTGTTGTACTCGGTCGGTTCGCTGCGACTGAATTTCTCCTTTCTAGTATTCGCGCATTTCCGTTCGTGGTGAGAGAATGTGTAAGTTAAAGCGCCTTCCGATATGCGAGCGGTCGATTTATTAATCTAGCAATGCATTTAAATTGAACGAATATAATCGCGATTGCTGGAGCTGTGTAAAAAATCATTCGAAAATATGCACAAGACAGAATCTTCAATAGCGAAATTTAAAAAAAAATATGTGCAATACGCCATTGGGTTCATTATTGGTGACAAATTGCGACGATGAAGGAAATTAAAAACTCAAATCAAATCAAACATCAGCCTTATAGCATTGCTCCAAAATATCGATTCGTGGAAGGAATGAAAATGCATAGATTTTTCATGTTGTTAGTGTACCGCGTGGCGGACTGTGTGTTGTTAAAAAATACTCGTATATGATGTTTGAAGCAAGGAGTTTGCCAGAAGCATTAAACAGTGAATATCGAGAAAATCAATCGCCTATACGCTCCATGAATTGTGAATACTGTGTCAAAGAAAAACACTTCAACCCAATCCTAGCGAGGTTGGAAAAAGCGAAAACCCGTCGTCAGCAGCTTTAATCTAATCATTGGTTCCCGTGTGTACTGATTTCATGTACAGGATTTGGCTTCTGCATACTGCTTGCCCGAGGAGCCTTGAAAATTGCCGTTCTAAGCCATATAAGATGATGACTGTGCGACACAGGATACTATATGGCAGCCAGACGGAATGAAAAGCCAAAGAAAATTCATCAATATCGCACAGAAAGGGGCTGTGGGAAAACACAGCACAAGCACTAATACATAAAGTGATAAACTTCAAAAGGGGATGGTAGAATACGCACGCTGTGCACACACACACCATTGCAGTAGTATGAATTTCCACGTGCGGGCAAGTGTTGGTGATTTATTTTCAAACCTAAATGCCGCTGCCTCGGTGTGACCGTCCGGGGTGTCTGTCCTCGCCGTGTCCCCATTTTTTTCGTGAAACGGGGAAAGCTGGGAAATGTATACGCTCGAATTGAAAATCATATTGAGAATCAACCGTTTGGTGAATGTGAGTGATGAAAATTCCGTTTTCAACCTGGGGGCAGATAAAGGGTACCGCGTTTTCTAATAATTGGAGATAGTGGTAGGGCATACTCATTTCATATAAATGATTGTGTGGAATCATTTGGTTTGAAATTAATGGATCATGGATATATGTTATCTAAAGAATGATATGTTATGAAAATATATTTAAATTCATTTTCAACACAAAACCCAGCCTTGCGAACGCTAACAAACACCATCAGAAATGAATGGGCTTCCTATCGAGCATCAAAATATTTGCTATTTATAATACGGAAATCCTGTTAGCTTGGATAGGCTATCTGCTTTCCTTTAAAAGTGTTTCCCAGTGCCCGCAATATACTCGGTAATGAGGAAGTCGCTCGTTGTTACATATGTCCCACTGCCGTTTGATCACCATTTGATTGCAGCATGATTCTTATGTAAATATTCAATAGTTGAGTTATTGAACAATGGTACCAACTGCACATGGCCCGTTGACCTTCAGTCATTTTCATCGCGGTATTTCTTCTGTTTCTCAAATGACATACATGGAACAGCTGCTTGCCTTTATATAATGCATGCAAGTCATTCCAAAATTAGGAATTGAAATGGAATAATCCTAACCACAGAGGATGAATTTTTAGTGATAACAAAACCTAGCGACAGCCACAAACCATATGTACATTTTTTCCACTTTTGCTTACTCTAACTATGGTTTCCAATTGCTCAATGTTCAAATATCGTTCCGTGGCCAGGAAGACGGGTGACATTTTCTTAGCTGTGAATTATAACGTAAAATAGAAGGAAAATGTTTGGCAAAAATGACAAAAAAAGCAGACACGCCAAACGAGTCTGGCCTCGTGCGTCGACTCACTTACGGGTTCGGCGTCAGTTTAATGTACACATTCTTCTGGCTCTTTCACTCAAGAACGAACGATATACTTCAAACCTTTCCCCTTTCTCACAATTTAACCACCTTGCAATACAGGCCACGGGACTGATCGGTAGTAAAAACTGATGAGATACTATATTTAGAGTAGCTTCATGATTATAGTGTGAAAAAAAGGTTTTCTTCCACATGCGATCTCTTCTGCAATACGCTTACAAAACAAAAATACCTCAAACGCTAGAAATGTTACTGCCTTTTTTCTATCGACATGCCTAAAGCATCTTCAAAACTAACAATAATGGTCGTTCAAGAATTTAAAAAACACCATCTTGATGTATTGAATTTGGAAGTTTGTTTTCGTCAAATTAGTTCAAGAGTGTTATACAACGCAGATCTGTTACTTTCGAAAACTGCAGTACACTGTACTGCACACGCTTCTGCGATGCGAAAAGGTCATAAACCATTGCTCATGCTAAGAAGTTTATTTGCCCGCCTAATTCCAAAGGGCGGTCGATCGAAACTTAATGTTTGCCATTCATGTCACGCCGAGGATGCAATTCGTGATGGATCAGGGAAATATATTATGTTATATTTAGCACCTACGAATTTCGTTCGATCATGCATTTTCGGTTTCCTTGGTCATTGCATATTTTCAGCCTTCTTGGAATAGGGCTGAAGACGAATGCGCTTCCAAAAAATAGTAGGTCTCGTAAAACTAACGACAGTTATGACTTATATTAATATAAACAAATATAAATTGTTGAAAAACTGTTCAGTATATACAGCCGTGATTATACATACTGCACTGTATCAGTGATGACCCTAATGATAATATTAAATATATCAATTACAGTGATTTAATGTTTAGATATGGTTTGACGTCAAATAGATGTTTCTTCAAAACAAGTGTTCCAAAATTCAGTAAATAAGTGTGTTCATGTTTTTTTAAAAAAATATTAAAGTGCACTGAAAGTAGCGAAGGTTTACGTGCACGGATCGAAGGTGCTGTAGAATAGTTTTTATAGATATGACAGCAGCAGTCATGGCGTCCGATGGAAATTATGATCCAGGTATGTTCAACCATCTCGTTTTCAAACATGTAATACAACTAAAATTTACTATACACGTATATCTCAGCGCTACAGTACAAGTACAAAGTTAGCAAGTGAAGTAATGTTCCATATCAGTCGATTGCTTTGTATATATAATTTCCAAATCGGCTCATTTTCTAAATTCTATGAGCACAAACAAACACTACTAAATTGATTATGAAATGTATGAATTCGAAATTATGCTGAAGCATTACATTTATTACAATGTGGTACATTGAACAATATTTATTTGGAATATCGGTAAAAAAAACTGTTGACGCTAAACATAGTAGAAGTCCATTCCAGTTTCGCGCCGTGTGTGTCTCGGCGAACGGAATCGGAATGCTTTGTTTATGAAAAAAAAAATCAAAGGCGTTCTTGAATGTTTGCTGAGAACAGCAGATTCTTGCCTCGCAAAACAAAACAGCAGAACGCATATCTCGAGAAGTTATTTGACTTTGTTTACGGTTTCGTTTTACATAACGTCTTCGGCCACAGAAACCCCAGTGTCTCAGCTCGTCTTTATCGCTAAATTTACATCTTGCAAATTGAACGAATTCTGGGACCGCGTTCCTTGATTAGACCAACTTACTCGGGATCTATGCGCAGCTAGTTCGATCCGTTTTCGTCCAAATGCAGAATATTCATGTGTGCCACAGCAACCTGAAAGCAGCGATTTGCAACAAGTAATGTCCGTGCAGTTGGTGTACCATACATTTCAATTCGCCATGAAAAGAAGGAATAAGTCAATAAGCATATTTTGTTTCTGGTTACAGTTATTTCTAAATTAATTACATCGCTTAAGGAAACGGAAAGCTTAACTGACGAGCAGGATCTTGGATTTCTCCAAAACCTTCTGCAGTCTAAAGAGCTGAATGCGCTCGTCAATGTACATAGCAAGGTGGCCAAAATCAACAAGGATGATCGGATAGCCCCGCTTCTGTCTGCCTCGATGCAGGTATGCTACAAGTCTCGCAGATGCATTAAAAATGGAACTATGGTTGATATCCTTCGATTTTTTTTCTTACTATCCTAAATCGCCTATAGGTCCTGTTGGAAATATTAGAGCTGTTAGCACCAAGATGTCACATTTCCCCGCTGTGTAAAGAGATTTTCCATTTACTTCAAACGCCTCATTTGCAGGTAAGCTTATGTCCCGAAAAATCTATTCATGTTACACTTTTTAATTTGGTAAACTGAGTATATATTTGATTTGTTATAAATTGAATGCAAACTTATTAAACAAACTATAGGTTAACATGCTATTCCTCTTCAGATTATTACTTGTTCAATTGTATACAATATTTCGCCATTGCCCAGTTTCTAACTAAAGTATTTGTTTTAAATGGAACGATGTTCATACACATCAGTCATGCAAATTAGATTCTTTACATAAAATGAGGGAATGGTATGTATGTTAGAAACATATATTTTGAAAGGAAACATTCTAATTTTTACTATTTAAACACAAGTTCCTACATCCTCAATGTACTGTTGTCCCACTCATAACTGGTGTATTCGTTTGCAGTGGTGTAATGAGAAGCGCTGCTAGCTTAGTATCATGTCGCTCCATTACCTTGATGCGCACTTTTCAACCACCCATTCCAGCTCAAATAAGAAGAAATTTCGATTGGCCTCACGCGATCCGTACCCAACTGCATGATACTAACTCGAACGCCATTCTGATAATAAGGGACATATGACACGTCGTTCTCAGGGTGGCATGCTTCCCGGGGTCACCCTGGAGGCCTTCGCTGGTCGATTTATTTTCGATTGCAAATTTGCTCCATTCGGCTGAGTTCGATAGCAGGGCGGGCAGTTAAGAATGATAGCCGGTCGCTATGGTTCGTTTATTCAATAGCCATGACACACCTTTACATAATGTTTGAAAAGACTGTCAAATGGACGTCGAAGGCTCGTAAGGAGATTTTTGGATAAATAAGATGTTCATCTAACTACCGAGTAATCTTTTCATTCGGCTATATTTTCGTTGTGCAATCGAGCGTATCCAAATCCAATTTTTAACTGTTCCAATCAGTCTGTCTGGGTACAACAATTAAAATTTGTTCTCTGTCCCCAGAGTCTCCTGTTTGCACATGATTCTATCGCTCAAAAAGACTTCTACCCTCACCTACCGGACATCCCAGTCGAGGCCGATGAAGACGAAGAGACCATAAAAATCGTACAACTGGTTAAAAGCAATGAACCACTGGTGAGTACCAGAACGCTGAAGTTGTGACGTCTGGCATCATCCCGAAAGTCACACGAGATTCGTAGGTTCTGTGTGTAAGCATGTGCATGGAACGGGCTGTCCCGTGTAGGGTAAATGCTTATAGAATCAGATGACCAAATAAGCGCTCCTTGAGCACTGAGTGGATATTTGTATGTGTAGAAATCGTCGTGCGTGTGAAAACATCATAAGTGACATTAAATTTCCCAAGCAAAAAGTTTGACGAATCGAACTGATACAAATTTGAAAGATAAATTTAAAGAGTGTTCATACACATTCAACATTTTTGCTGCTATTTATATTTCAATGTGCTAGTTTTAATTATGCGTAATGTTTTTGTGCTAATATTTTGAACAATGCAAGCAGTACCACTCGTCCTGCATGCATTAGTTGGAGTGCAGATGAACTACAATAAGCTAGAAGAACCTGAGCTACACTACACAAGGCACTACGCATGTACATCATTGCATCCTACGCTTGTTCATACATCATCATTAAAAGTCATTGAGACCAACATGCTTTCCAACTTTTTCCATTTCCCTACCCGCGGACTAATGGCTCTAGGTGCTAAAAAGCACCGTGTTGAGTGATGTTTGTCGGTCCTCTTACTTGAGCTAATTCATGTTGCTCTTCCTTTATTTTTCTTTCATTGTTACAATTTTTTTCTCGTTTTTTTCTTCATCCAAACCCTATTCTGGGCTAAATCTAAAGCCTAAGCATTATTGCGCGAGGAGAAGTGTACAAGTTTTTTTTCTTTCCCTATATGACTTCCTCTTCCTAAAACATGCTTCCAGCTCGGTAGAACTTTTGGTACATGAATTGTATTCATCAATAATCATAAAAAATCCGTTTTTTAAGAATTCTAAAAATTTAACTTTATGTAAGGAATGTAAAAACTTACATACATTTTATGTATTTTTAATTTAACATTAATACTTTTCCCCATACTCTTGATTACAAGAAATGTATAACAATTGAGCGTACAAGAAACCAGTTTTAAAACAAAGGGGTTGTCCATCGTTTGTTACATTGTGCAGCCTGCATCTGAAAAGACAGCAATTACTTGAATTCATAGGCCCTAGGGTATTCCTTATTGCGAAAGCGTTGCTCATTAGCCTGGAAAATAGTCGCCTTCCGTTCAGACAATGCAGTGTATACTACATAGTTAGAACGATCATCGCAGAAAGAGTACCACTTCAACTCAGTTTTCAACTCGGATTTGTTGCATGGTTGTTATCTCGTACATAGTGCGCTACAGTTGAAGGAGATCCCCTACAGGGTTTCAAGGATCGGCTTAAGTAACCCAAGCTAGTTAGTACGAACCATTGATCAGAAATATTAGTAGGATATTATAAAAAGCTAACTACTTTATTCTACTAAACGCTCTGATTGTCATTAATACTAATTTTGCATGGTGTCATGTAGTGTTGAATTTTATAGTGAATATGTCAAAAATATTGTTCAAACTGATAATAACTGAGCTTTCCTTATCTGTCTAAATTGTTTGATTAGATAACTGTCTCAATCAAGTTGTACCATCCTTTCGCTTACGCGACTGTTATTATTAACTATGAATACATTAACGATAAAATATGTAAAATGAATATCATACGGTCCGGTAATACCCTGACCAAATACCAAAATCACATTCCTCCTTTTTTATTTCGTGCACTGTATATAACTGGATAAAACGGGCCCGAATCACCGGGAAGAATTTTACAAACAAAACCTATCCCTTCGCAATCTTGTGTGCCGGGTCAACCGTATATGTTCAATGGTTGTTGTATGCATGGTATATCCTACATAACTATTCCATGTCAACTAAAGTGCTACTTCTTGCCACTGAAACATGTTATGTATTTGCTCCGCTCAGTTTTAAGTTCCTTGGTTTATATCAGCGTTTAATTTGAAATGCAATTTGATATGTGCTAAGCAAATATAGCATCAACAATAGTAATCCAATGAGAACAATTAACGTTATGTTGTACATAAATCGTTAAAACATTTATCATACCTCCATCCACTCGATGTTCTGATTTTCTAATGTTCTAGTGTTGTGATTTTAGTTCATTCTCGTTCATTTCTGTTTAAATAGTTTTGCTTAATTGCTTTACAGCGTTAGGTCATTTATAAACCTGTTTAATGCTTTCCGTGCATCCTACTCCAAGCATCTAAATTCGCACACACACTCAATTAGCATGGAAGATGCAAGGCAGCAATATTTTATTTCTTATTTTAGTATCTGATCTTGGTTCTTTGGCAGTGTTGCCGAGCGTCCTTTATGTCGTTTTCCCAAGCACTTTTATGTTTATCTCTAAGTTATACTTCTCACACTTTAGTAGCAATCCAATTCTACTGCGTAATTTCTTACTTGAAGGATAACGAACAAATTGACTTGATACAAACAAAACATATTTTTACTGCATTCAGTGTGCTGGAGCACAAAGTGCGGAACCGATCGTTGTAAGTATTTGTTTTTCAATTATTTTGCCAGGCCTTATCGGTGCCCAACCGATGTGCAGTTGAATTCAAAAACTTTCCTTTTTTAGAAAATAATAATTTGCTAATTTGTGAATAAATGTTACATCATTGATTTGAAATGGAACAGCGGTGTGATGCGTTGCAATTTTGTTTTGTTTTCATTTCGTTAATTTACGATTTGGTTCATGTGTTCTTTTATTCGTTCGATGGAGGTAAACGATAAAAACATTCTGTTATCAAAAATCATAGGCTTTTCAGCGGGTAAGGGTTGGGCTAGACACTGCGCTAGGCCGCTTATATTGTTTCGCTTCTTCGAAATTGTTTACTGTTTGCTTATGGCTGTACGATCGTGTGCAGGACGAACATGTTTGCTAACTAAATCAGGATTTTATTATTAAAAATTATAATTTCGAATAATAATCTATTTCATTGTTATTTTTTGTGTTTTTTCAGGGTGCCACCATTAAAACAGACGAAGAAACTGGTAAAATCATTATCGCACGCATCATGCATGGTGGCGCAGCGGATCGCTCGGGTTTGATACACGTTGGAGACGAAGTCATCGAGGTTAACAACATTAACGTGGAAGGCAAAACTCCCAGTGACGTGTTATCGATTTTGGTAGGTGGATCGTTTATGAACAGATATAAACAATCCAACGGTAGCTTCCGTAGGAATTGACTTTTACTTGCTAATATTTCACCTTACACTTCAAAAGCAAAACTCGGAAGGCACAATAACCTTTAAGCTAGTCCCATCGGACGGCAAGCTGGACCAGCGGGAAAGTAAGGTACGGGTGAAGGCATACTTCAACTACGAGCCGGAAAACGATCCATACATCCCCTGTAAAGAAGCCGGACTAGGATTCCAGCGTGGTGACATTCTCCATATTGTTTCGCAGGTGCGTACGTACGCGGTTTGCGGATCAACAGGGGAAAGCAATGTGATGCTGATAGTAATCAATATTTCCAGGACGACTCCTACTGGTGGCAGGCGCGAAAGGAAGGCGAAAAGACAACCCGTGCTGGGTTGATACCCAGTCGTGCATTGCAAGAGCGCCGTATCCTTCATGAGAGAACTCAGAAGGAAACGAACGGCGATGCTAAAAGTGAGTTATAATCCTTACACAAGCTCGTAGACCAGTGTATGAGTTATTGTAATAATGACACCCGTTCTAAACCCTTCATTTGACCGTTTGTTCTACATTGCACCGGATTGCCAACATTAACCAACTCTCATTTTGCATCTGCCTGTCATAAACACCCCTGCTATTCATCTGTCAAATGACACCTCCACCATGATTGGCCACAGAAGGTTCATGTGCCTCCATCTGCTCAACTCCACCCGGTTCACCCAATCCGAACAATCCGTGTGCCGGGCCAAAGACTAAAAAGATTATGTACGATACAGCTGAAAATGATGACTTCGATCGGGAGATGATCGCCACCTACGAGGAGGTGGCTAAGCTCTATCCCCGACCAGGTGTGCTCCGGCCAATTGTCCTTATCGGGGCGCCGGGCGTGGGACGGAACGAGTTGAAGCGTCGGCTCGTTGCTAGAGATCCGGAAAAATACAAAAGCCCCGTGCCATGTAAGTGCATACATCCGACCATTCGGTTTCGTCGTAAAATTTTTCGAAATGTTGTCATAACGTATTACTCCTCCAATCTTCACATTTCATAGACACTACTCGTCCTATGCGTCCTGGCGAAGTGGCTGGTCGGGAATATCTATTCGTACCACGCGAGAAAATGGAGGCAGATATTGCCGCCGGAAAGTTCATCGAGCATGGTGAATACAAAGGCCACCTGTATGGTACGGCTGCGGAAAGCGTGAAAAGTATCGTAAATGCCGGATGCGTGTGCGCCCTCGGACCTCACTATCAGGCCCTGAAATCCCTGCGAACGGCCCTACTGAAACCATACATTATACACATTAGACCACCGTTGTTCGAGGAACTCAAAAAGTCTCGAACGAAAGCACGGGCGCGTTCCACTTTCGACGAAGCTAACTCCAGAGGATTCACGGTACGTTGTACTTTAAGACTTTGGAATTTCAGATTCTTAGTTCGTTCGTCGGTTCCACTTGCAGGATGACGAATTCATGGAAATGATCAAGTCAGACGAACGCATAAATTTCCTCTATGGGCACTTCTGTGACGATGAAATCGTGAATGATGATCTGACGGAGGCATTCGAGAAGCTGGTGAATCTGGCTAACAAGTGCGAATCCGAGCCCCTGTGGGCACCAGCTAGCTGGGTACAGTGAGGGCGTTACGCTGGGTAGTTGTTCTAACGATATCCTCAGTAAATGTTAACTCCATGTTATGATGAATCAGTGTTTGCATATATATGGGTTCTTCTGCAATGTAGCAAATGTATAATTTCCCCTGTTGTCCGCTTTTTGCCAGTCTTTTGATAGGAGCAATATTTTGCAAATTCTGATTTACTCGTTTACGTTTTACAGTTAGTAAAGTTTCGACATAGCAGAAGAAATCTTCTTTAGTATTCAAAACGCATTGGTTTAGAATTGTTTCTTTGTTTCAATAAAAATTAGCCATAAAACTAGTCAACACCATTTGTTTGTTTTATGTTGCGTCCTTATCGTACTTAAACAAGACAGGAATAGAATTTCATATAACAGCGTTGACGGGTTAGCATGTAGAGTGTTACAAAGGGTGCTTAACTAAAAATATAATAATATATTAGTATTCAAACGTGGAAAACAACAACCAGACACCTACCGTTACAAGCGTTTGTGGTAACAAAATAGAAACCAATCAAAGCAACAGTCTGTTGAAGGCACAAAAAACTAGTAAAAGTGTAGCGATATTACAAACGGAATTGTGTGTATTGTGTGTGGACGTAGATTGAAACCTCCATAAAGTAATACACTTCCAGTTTGAAGGATGAAATCTAACAAACGACAGTGTCGACCAGGTCCAGTATATTTTTCAAGGACATACAGTGTCCACCAAAAGTGTCCACCTCTCCGACCCTCTTCTACCCTGAAGTTGTAGTAACATGCATGATCGATTCATCTGAGTGTATGTTTAACGCGCCTGTTCAATGGTTAAAAATGTAAAGCTTCTCTAGATTGCATTTTATTCCCTATGTTTCTCCAAGAAAGTAATGATATGGTAACAGGTAAGCAAGCAAGAAGGTTATATTGCAATAGAATGGCCAAAAAGGAGGAAAGAAAAAAGAGGAAGCAAAAGACGAGTTTAATTCGTATGGCACTCAATTGCCTGTTACTCAATAAGGCTTATTAAAGCCAACCACTGCCTGATTAAAATTAGCAGAATGAGCCACTGTCTACCGACAAAGATAGTAGAACTATTAATTTATGATAAAACAGCCAATCAAGCAGCAAAGAGCATTTTCTTTATCGTATATCCAATTGATGATGTTAAGTAACATGGCATCGAGTTCTTCTAATGCTAAGCACAGTTATACAAATGTATGGTCTTTCTAAATAGATATAGAATAAATCGCTTGCGTGAAGTGTTGATAGGAATCCTCATACTCCTCATATCCGCAAAACGATTCATCTATCTAACCATGGGAAAACATGTCAATGAAAAACACTACAAGATAATACAACCAACTTTCGTACCTTTGAAGAAAAAGACACAATACCTAAACCAGTGCAAACGAGCGTTAAAAAAATTAACAAACACTAAACCGGGCCGCGCGTTACCATACAGACTGGTAAAGCAACACATAAGCTATGTGTAGCAACACATAACCTATGGAATAACCAATGCCAGTTCATTTAAATACTCCATATTTTCTGCACGAATTCTACCTTCATTAAAAAAAAACATGGTTCTAATATAGATCAAAACCTAAATTTTCAATGATTTAGTCGCTACCAAGATATATCACTAAGATGCATGTTCAAAGCAATCACGTCTTTCTCCATTGTCATATGTGACTTACAAGAATAGGACCCAACAAATGAGAACATCACTGTACATAACTAGTTGTCGAGTACAACAATTTGACCAAAACATGCTTAAAGTTTCCAATTGATAAAGGTGCGTTCAAAGTAAAAAAATAGAAACAATTGGTTCACAAAATTGTTTTAATTGGTGAACGCGTTTTCCGATCCCGACGAACTTCTAGCCAGTATAATTGTAGCGATAGTGCCGTATTTCGTTCGTTGTACTAATACTAGCTGCATTTGGGCGATCGATAAAGCAGACTATAGCTATAGGTACCGCAGTGTAGGTTCATAATATAACTTCTTAAATCTCAACTAGCTCTACAGAACAACGGTTCCATCCTTACCAGTGAGCAAATGTTAACATTTGTTCCAATCCAACATAAAAAAACCTATATACCGTCTAACAGTTGTGGTACAAATTTAGATCGCCGAAATTTAACCGACAGGCTTTGCTAGCCACCGATGATCGGCGATCCAGGGGCAAAGCATTGAAAAAACAACAAATACAATCGAAATGCAAATAAATCTAGACAATATAGCATGCCGTTTAGCAGTGCATATTAAGTCCAACATTTAAATGGACGGTCTGCAATATAGAAACCGATGACGATAGAAGCGAAGACAAGATGTAAAACAGTGAATTGAGGTCAATGTATAACATAAACAATACGGTAGACCAGTTGTGCAGCAAGTGAGAGCACCATCCGAACACCAACCATCTACCGGTGATGGAATTGGCCACGAGTTTAAATGTATACTTTACCATGCTCCGGTAGTGTGCGTGCTGGAACGCGTGCTTAAACTGACGCAAAAGTGTCTACATAGCAAATCCCACCCAGGCAATCCTACAACTATGCATGCTAATTAGTCGCTTCACCTTCAAAACACGACAAGGACAAGAATAACATGATATTATGTTGTGCCACTTTGTTGTGGAGGCATCTAACGTAAAAAGCGATTATTACCAATCTTGACCATTGCACGATTGAATGGAACCCATATTTATTGCATTTGGAATAGAATCCCTTAACATTTGAACCGCGCCGCGGAGAACGAACAAACGACGAATGAGCCAACAACTGAAACTCAAAATACCAAAATAATAACACAATCCACCTGAAAAAAGTAACTTTTGTGGCAAAAATGGGTAAGAAAGCGAAGCGCGTGAACCAACATTATTAATTCAGAGAAAATTAATGGCACAGCCTTTCTGAAATGACAGATTCGTTTCCCCAACCTGTTCACAATTTTCCATTATCGATGTTGCTTACTTGATTCATACTGGCCAAAGCCACGCGTGCTAAGGCTGAAAAGCTAGGAAACTATTCGTATTCAACAAAAACATTCAACTAAAATAGGAAATTTAGGGAAGAATTTCGCATTAAGCAACTCTCAACATTGTACAACATGCAAGATAGCACTAAAAAATTAAAGCAAAGCGATGTTGTTTGTTAATTAGTTTTAGAAACAAAATTGAACGCGGTCGCAACATTGATGCCAATCAAATGAAGATAAGCAAATTGAAAACAAAATCACACGCATATACGCGGAATAAAAGTCATGTAAAACCGCATTGAGCAAACAAATTACAACAACCCCAAATGATACATGGAGACGTTCATGTTGGTTATTTATATGCGACTTGAGTTTAATATCAATTTTGTTTATATGTAGCTGTTTTCATTAGGGAACGAACTAACTGTTACTAAACGAAGGCAAAACATGCACTACAGCCGTGTAACAGTATATCATTCATAGATTATACCACTAGAGACTGCAAACCCTCAGCAATGGAACGTACATTTATCAAAGCCAAACATGATTTTTGTATTTTGCACCCATTTGCGATTCAGATTAACTGTTTCAAAACATCAATTTTCTCGTAATATCTGCGGCTTGTAGTCAGGTTTAATTGCCCTGGCAAAGCTTTCCGCGTACAGTGGCAGCCGTTGCGTCATCTGGAAGCCCCAGAAATCCTTCACTTGCCGGCAAAGATTCAAATCCATCTCGACCACGAGCAAGCCATCCTTATCACGGGATAGTCCAGGCGTACGCGAACCATCAGGCGCCGCCACATAGGAAGATCCATAGAACGGGCCGAAGTCCTTATGCGCCGGCAGTCCGTTTCCGGAAGTAAACTCATTCGGGAATACTTCAGTACCGACGCGGTTGATAGCCACTGTGAAGTAGCTGTTCGCTATGGCGGCATTTCGTGCCTCGATGCCCCACAATGGTTCACTGAGCGCGCCCACCTTGAAAAAACGATACTAGGAACCAGTCAGCAAATGTACAATGTGGAATAGCAGTTTTGACTTACCGTAGCCGACGGATTGAACACAATCTCAGCGCCATTCAAGCCGAACATCATCCAGTTCTGGGGATGGTGCCGGCCGTAGCAAATGTTGATTCCGACACGTCCAAATTGTGTCTCGAACACCGGGTGTCCAGTGTCACCCTCAAAATAATACGTGGATTCGTTAAAGTCCCCCACACGCGGAATGTGATTTTTGCGATGCTTGCCGATAAAGGAGCCATTGTTCGAGATCACGACTGCAGTATTCCAGATTGTGTCGTGATGGTTCGCATCGCGTTCAATAATGGGCGAGATGATGACCATATTGTATTGTTTCGCCAGCTCCTTCAACATCTTCGTCGTGGGTCCATTTTCGACGTCCTCGGCAAACTCGCACCAGGGGAACTTTTCTCGCGTGCAAAACGCAAACGGCATAGCTGGAATTTACAGACATGTATGTATTTATCACGGCGATAGTACCACAACACATTGCACCTACTCCATGCCTCCTGCAGACAAACGATGTTCACTCCAGCAGTGACGGCAACCCGCAAGATGTTCGCAATCTTTTCGTGGAGTGCATCGCGTTGCACGTGGATCGGGGCTGTGGTAGGTATATCGACTGTGTTCTGCACGGCGGCGACACGAACGTTTCTTGGCCGTCGGAGATCTTCTTTCCGGGCAGTAAAGCAATATCCTTTCAGTTCGACATTAACATCCTTTGCTAGTGAAGTGGTTTCTTCTGGGAATTTCAACAAATTGCTAAAAATGTGTGTTTTTGATTAAAAGGTGTGCGATCTACACTTACTCAAATCAATTAAATTGGATGTAATTGGTCTTTCATTATATTTTACAAAAGATTTATTCAACTGATCATTTATCCATTAAAGATAACTGATAGAAAAAAAACTAATCAGCTCGCTTTGAATAACATTTCCTATTGTTATCAGAAGATAAATATTCATGTGCAATTTAAGTCACTTGAGATATGAAAATTTGGCCAAACATGATAAGTGTGCCAGTAGGAGGGACCCATGCGAACAACGTAGCTGTATCACATATTAGTAAATCATCATGCTTTTTCATTATCATCATTCGTTTCTTTGCCCGCGTGCTTCGTGTCTCAAACGAACCAAAATTAGGCATAATTGTCCATTCGCTTATCATGCGCTTATCGTGGTCTAGTATTGTTTACATATCTTATCGGTATACTCCACCAATTAGAAAAGCACAATTTGTGTACGGCACGTTCTGGTCGATCCTGAATCGTTCACCGTTCAAAATGGTTGCCCCATTGAAAAATACTATAAATAATATGTTTTCTCAATAGTTAGAAAACATGTTTAAAGATCAACGTGTTTTTAAAAATCTGCTCTCTCTCTATCTCTACTTTCCCCTTTCCTGTTTTACATACAAGACACATGTAAATCTTTTACAAGGTCTGCTATAGTGAATTATTATGAGATAAGATCAAAAACATTTTGAGCCGGACTGGGAGAGGGGGGGGGGGGGGACAATTTTTTGTCAAGAAGTGTCTGGTGCCTGTTTTAAAAAATGAACCACGAAACGAATTCTATTTTTAACTGCCCACGACATAAAGCGTTAGTGGAATAAAACCGTGAACAAAATACCAATCGTTATGGTGGTATGCCGTTGACATTACCACTTCGATCTCTGTGCCGTGCGTTGGACATAATGGTTGATCTCGCACACACAACTGGGACGTTATCGACTAGATAAAGTGAGGAAGGATCATCAACGGGTACTATTCTGCATACTTACTCGTCCGATCTTCCATAGAGTACTCGCTTAACTTCACGCAGCTCCTCCGGTGGAATATACTTGTTCAAGGTGTCTTCTAAACTTTTGAAATTACTATCTGACATACTGCTTCTGGCGTCTGCTAGCTTCTCTATAGCTTCGTTCTGCTCTCTATTCTCAAAAGGTTGTGCGAGGTAAGAAACTGTTCCACAAACCAAAAATATGTTCAACGCACTCGCTCAAGATTCTCTAGTTCGTGACGTTCTGCGTGAACTGTCTAAACTCTAGCATATGCTATATGATGCAACTGCTCAGCGATACAACAGATTGATTAGTAGGTTTTAATTTTCCAACACGTAGAACGATTCAAGCTGTTCATTGAGCGACCTCACGTGGACTGCAGAGAACCGGACCGGGGTGTCGCCTTAAACGCGAGTCGCGATGCTCAATAAGAGCGTGCCGCGCAGTTCGCGAGAAGAAAGATAAGGTATAGAAGAGAATTCTGTACCGCGTCATGCATCTGCAGCGACGACATTCGCTTTTACTTAATTTTTCTTTTGGTTCGTTTCTCATGCGTCAAGCCGAGACTCACAGAAACGAAAACCAACAGCCAAAATCAGTAATTCACAATATATAGCCTTTCACGTTCGAAGATGTTGCACTTCGCCTGCAAGAGATTGGTACTTTAAACGGCTAGAAAGGAAGATTAATTCACATAAACATAATTTGGAAACCAACTAGCATAACATCGATCATAATACAAGATGAAATTTTCTAATTTTGTGAGTAAATGTTTCGCTGTGTGAGTACATTTAAACACATTTTATTTATAAATAAATGGAAATGGAATGTCTCGGCCTTATATTTTCCATATTTCTACCCAATTACACTTGGTGTATATTTTTTAACTTATTTTGGCGGTTTATATCAACTTCATCGACGGATCGACAATAACGGTTTCAATTTTAGGGATCTTTCAGAGCTAACTCGAACAGTACAACTTGTTCTTTCGAATGTTTTATTTTTAGATCCGGTTTATATTTTCAGACAAGTTAGAGTTCTTAAGATTCTACTGTGGTTGCGTCGGACGCTTCTTCGCCTGCTGCTGAGCTCTACCTTCTTGTACCACGATATTTCCAAATATTTTTTTTACTATCTAATAAATGCACTTTGTGTCACGAGGTTTGAACTAATTATAGCCGTATCAATAAATGCGTAGGTGGTTATCTGACTTCGTCACTTATTCGAATGATATCAAAACCGCTCCTTTACGCACATTGCTCCCTTCGGCGTTTGGGACCGCCTTTACCACACCGTCCTTGGCAGCCTTCAGAACGTGCTCCATTTTCATCGCAATTAGCACGGCCACTGGCGTTCCTATTTTTACGGTGTCCCCAGGCTTTACAAGCAGCTTGTCCAGCACGCCGGGCATTGGGGCTGTTACACTGGACGGATCAACACTGCCCATCGAGCTTTCAGTGGCCAGGAAGAGGGGCTGAACGACCTCTCCTGCAATCATTCCATTCTGGGGAAGTGGAATCAAACATATTTTATTAATAATATATGCGTGCTTTATGAAAATTTGTAATCATACCTCATCGAATAGTGCCACATTCTCGCCAGATATGACAGTATTGAAGCAAGACACTTGTCCCTCGATGTTGGATTCCAAAAAAAAACGATTGGCATGTGGCTTTCGACGCACCGAAACCTTCATCCAATCGCATCCATTCACACGAATGGAGTAGTTTTCAGTGGCTGCTTTAATATTCACTGTGTACAAATCATCAGCAACTTTAATTTGTATCGTACGTTCCAGGGTGTAGTTTGGGCGGAAGTTGTGCTCTGCTTCAAATGGACCACGAATTCTGCCTCCTAAACCCGCTCCGTATTGAACTCGTTCATTCTGCAGATGCGCCAATGTCATCTGTACCAGCTTCATCGTAGGTACTACCTTTTTAGGAAAAAGCGTAGCCATATGCTGTTCGATAAACCCGGTGTGTACATCTCCCGATTGAAAGTGGCCGTGCCTTGCGAGATCGATCAAAAAGTTAATGTTCGTCTGCAGACCAGCTATCTGATAGTTGGTCAACTGTTCAACCAGTAGCTGAAGACTGCTGGCACGATTTTCTCCCCAAACTACCAGCTTTGCAATCATTGGATCATAATGAATTGACACTTCGTCGCCCTGTCTTACTCCGGTTTCAACGCGTGTCGTGGCGGATGCTTCCGGTGTCGACAGATAATCCAACGGTCCAGCCCCTGGCAGGAAGCCTCCGGCCGGATCTTCTGCATAGATGCGAGCCTCGAACGCGTGGCCTCGTTTGCAAATGTCTGCTTGTGTAACCGGCAGAGGTTCACCCGAGGCCACCCTAATCTGCCAATCCACCAAATCCGTCCCCGTGATCATCTCGGTGATTGGGTGCTCAACTTGCAACCGGGTGTTCATTTCCATGAAGTGAAACGAAAGATCATTCTTGTCCAGAATAAACTCGACGGTACCGGCTCCGACGTAGTTTACAGCTTTTGCGGCACAAACAGCCGCCTCGCCAAGTTCCACTCGTAGCTGTTCCGATAATCCTGGCGCCGGTGCTTCTTCGATTATCTTCTGATGTCTTCGTTGTACCGAACAGTCACGTTCGTAGAGATACACCGCATTGCCGTGGTGATCGGCGAACACCTGCACTTCAACGTGCCGTGGTGATCGTACGTACCGCTCCAAAAGCATTGCCATGTCGCCGAATGCTTTCTCCGACTCTGTTCGAGCGGATTGCAGCATTGGCATGAAATCAATCTCGGTTTCAGCGATGCGCATGCCTTTGCCACCACCGCCACGGACTGCCTTTATCATCAAAGGAAATCCAATCTTTCGCGCTTCCGTGATAAGCCGCTCATCGGTCTGATCTTCACCATGATACCCATTGATAATGGGCACTCCAGCAGCGGACATGATGTGCTTCGAAGTACTCTTAATCCCCATGTCACGGATTGCGCTGGCCGGTGGTCCGATAAAGATCACTCCTTCTCGCTGACACAATTCGGCAAATTCCACATTTTCCGATAGGAATCCGTATCCAGGGTGAATGGCTTGACATCCAGCATTTTTGGCCACTTCCAGGATTTTATCTCCCCGAAGATATGACTGTTGCGATGCTGGCGGACCAATGTTGTATGCTTCGTTTGCCTATAACGAACGATATTGCAATAGTTTCGAAACAAACGACAACAGTACGGCATACAGTCGAATAGCCTTTACCATTTTTACGTGGAGCGACTTTTCATCTGCATCCGAAAACACGGCCACAGTTCGTATACCTAGGCGATTCGCAGTCCGTATTACCCGGCACGCAATTTCTCCTCGATTCGCGATAAGTAGTTTACTAATTTGTCGCCGAGGGACATTTTTACTGTCGCTTGCGCATGAATTTGAAAAATACCGCAAACTGAAAAAATAAAAAAGCTTTATAAGAAACGTATATTATATTATCCATATCCACGTATATAATATTATGGTCTACAACACATTTTTAATGTAGCAAAATACTGTTACGTAACAGTTCGGCACATTCAAAAAATTCAGCATTTTTCAAGGATTTTCGAAAATAAAGCACTTCATAGCAACACTTACCATGACGCCGCGGTTCTCAGTTTGTGAAACATTATACTTTAATAAAAAATGGTAATTGATAACGATATCGACAATGTTTACGGACGTGCGTATACAGGAACGACTGGAATTGTCCACATGGAATGCAAATTTGCGCATAGCTTATCAATTCTGACAACTAGACAACCTGGTTCAGCCTATAGAATGGGTGCCTAACGGTTGAGAATTTGGATTAGCGTATGGAGTTCCAAAAAAATTAGATACGAATTAAATCATTCCGATCTCAATAGTTTTTAATCGACAAAATCGAATTTTTAATTAAATTTAACCTCACATAAAACAATTAAATATGCTACTTTGCAATTATTCGGCCTTCTACTCCAGTGACATTACGGACTTTGGCCATGTAGAACTTCAGCTACACAGTTAGCATAAAGTGACACTAATCTCGGATATTTGGTCCGCTCATGCTGCTGCACTCCCGTTTGAACCAATGATGCAGAATAGAACAAGCATTTCATATGAACATCAGCAAAAAACAATTTATTCCCATATAACAGATTCACTCGGGATGTTGCTGTTTTGCTGCGGGGAAGCGGCTTACATGTCTACCATAGAAGATTTGCTATAGAGAGTGGCGGCATTCCTGGTTCTGATCCTTTCCGGAATCCTAGAAAGGAACACGGAACATTTTTTTAATGAATATTATAAGAAACGTACGGCAGACCCGCAACCGCAAAGGACACACTTTTATCCATCGCCGGTTATGTAAATCATCCCAGTCTTACCCAAATACAAAAGCGTTGGAATGAAACCCCAATGGAAGGACGTTTTCACTGCTTCGAACACCATACCGAGTCGTTCCTTAGCATCTGGAGAAAGACCCATTTTTTGCAAATTTGAGAAATATTGCCAGAAATCGAACGAAAACAGCGGGTTCCTCACTCAGGCAGCTCAGCAATGCCTTTCCATACACCTCCAGAATGACAGTGGATTGACATCACATCCAAACAGAACCCGTCCGCAAAGCACATTTTCGACATACATCAGGAAAGAGAAAGACAGCATGAGTGTGAACTATATTGAAAGAGATGGGGAAGCAGTGTGCCTTGTCATTTCCAGCTACGCGAGCGCAGGATATTCGTATCAGGATTAAAAGGATTCTTCAATTTTCTGCTAACCACGACTACGTTTTAGCTGAAAGCTTAAAGTTTCGATCGAAACCAATTCAAAAAAACGGCCAATACCGTTTAGCCGCTAAGCAGTTTGATAAACGCGTGAACCATCTGTCAAACCTTCTGCGAGTGTTTGCATGCAAATCTGTCAAGGTAGTTCATTGAAATTTCCCCATAACGACTCTGTCATTTGCGAAAGAGATCGATCCGGCGAAGGTTGTGTGTTGCTCAAGGAGGGTAGGTGGGTATCTGTATAAAACAGACTGATTACATACCTAGTAGTAGGCTCAAGTAGATTTCGAGATGATAACTGTGTAGCAGAAAATTATTGCATTCTGCAACGTTTTGAGTGTTATCTCGTTCATGGCCGGTCATGCCTTTGCATATGAACAGTATTGAATGTCTGGTCTGCTTTTGTTACATAAAATCTCGATGAGTGCTTTGTGCATCTCACTATACATAAAGTAGCTAACAGTTGCTTTGATAGTAAAAAGGAAAGGGTTTAATAGAATAATCAGGAATACTGTCAACAGTGAAATGAAATGAAATTTATAATTTGGTGTAACCATGATTTCCGACATAATAATTTTTTTGTTCACTTTCATCTTTACCGCTTTTAGACATCACTTGAGAAGAAACCACTTCATTCGTTCAATTCCTGAATAGACCTTCAACAGTGTGGGCGATCAAGTATGAAAACGACACCAGCTATTCGGTATGCCATACGCCTAAATTATCGACAGGTAAGTTGCTGCAAACATATCTATGTTCTATGCAAACACATCATCGGGGGGAGGTCCATGGATTCAAATAATGATCTAGGTATTATTATTGAAGTAATCTGTCGCAATAGCTTTACACTTACTTAGCTGATTGATTTTTCCCGTTTGTGGTGTAAACAATAACCTACTGTTTTATTTGATGTCGGTCTACTCCATTGAACTACAACACTTGTGAAAAGCATTAATGTATTCAGTCAACAAAGAATTAGTTTGTTCAGAGTGCTTGTAGCAAAGTAAAAAAATATATTTTAACAAAAGCTACTTTCTTGTCTGGTTTTAGCGTCGTGAATGGTACAAATTTGAATATGTTTCCATTTTCTTTTCCAAAATTGATTCATTTCATATTACAATTATTAAATTCCTTCAATTCCGACTATTGCTATTGATTTTATGCTCCACCTTCTGAAAAATGGTAACAAAACAAGTTAGTATGAAGGACAGCGTACAATGGAGCCGAGAACAAAGTCCTCTAGATCAGCAGTGGTGATATAAATCCAATCTTTCACGATCTCGCGGCTTTGTAGGTTGAAAGTTGTTTATGAAAGACGTCATCATTGCCCTGTACTGCAACTTACACACATTTTTTACCATAGTTTTGTAGATGTTTATTTGCGTGGGCTATGTATTAAAACCTTGACATTCATCTTTACTGGTTTCCCCTCAATTGCTTTTGTCATCTATCGATTTCATTATGAACTAACGGACCAATGCGTTGTGGACTAACATCCTTTTTTGCCCTAGATGAGCCATGAAACGCCTTTGAACTAACAAAAGTCATAATTTAGCTTTAACAAATGTGTTTTTCTATTTACAGATTAACGAAGTTGCTGGAAAGTCTACGGAGCGAAATACAACCCGGTCTGCAGCATTACTGGCAGCACTTGGCATTGGATTGTCTTCGTTCAGCATGAAACAGATGTTAACCAAGCCGACTAAAAGAAAGCCATAATCTCGAAGGCAGTGCATAAAAAATTCTTCGTTTTGTTACAATAATATGTTTTTACATTCTCTTCAATGAATGGTAGCCCACAAAAATCTATCGTACCGCATACCCCATTCCACTGTAGAAACGAAAGAACAGCCTGAAAACCAGTACGATTCCCGCAATCGCCATGGAGGTTCCGAACTGATTCACCAGTCGCGCACCATCCATAGTGTGTTGCAAACCTAATTGGTAAGAGATTGACGGTAGTTTTTTTTTCGATTTGGTTTTCTTAAAAAACTATAAACGTAGCAAAAATCTTTTCTTAGTTTGCCGATGTATTTTTAACAGTTAATATGAATATGAATTTGGAGTAAAGTTGGTATTTATTTTGAGATGTATGATTCCAGCCTTTTGTGATTTGTGGGACTAGTAATGAAACAGCTTGTGAAAACGTATTGTTTTATTAGCAACCATCCAGTTAGTAATTGCAAATAGTTTTATTGAAAGGGTCATATTGAATATCGAATGGTATGGAACTCGGCCGTAAATTTAGGATTGTTTGCGCTCGCAGCTTTATAATAGCAAATCATAAGAATTCCAAAGCAGCTTTAGAAAGTAGAAACGGGGAAGTTAACAGGAGTGTTTTTGCTTTCATCCTAAATTTCATCCTAAAATTTATCTCAATTTAGTTTAATTGAGCCTTATCATGAGGTCACCATGATAAGGTTAAATGAATTGACATGGAAATGAAACACTCAAGCTATTGGGTAAATCACACTACAGAATGATCGAAAGTGTATAACTATCAAACGCAGTTGTACATATCTACTTAAGGTAAAGACCATTACGTATGATAGATATTTTAAAAAAAACCATCCATTTCAAATCTCCGCATAAACCATGGGATCGTAATGCTCATAAGCAACATTCTTTCGTGCAATTTAAAGGGTCCGTACAAACATTCGGTACCTTTACTAACTCAGAAGGAGTTTCGCAGGCGAATGCAGCAAACACTCAAAGCCTCTTGAGGCCAACTGCAACAACTGGGGAGGAGCATTAGAGACGAATGACGCAAAGGTAACCTGTATCTATAATAAAGAAAAAACCAGAAGAAGCATTATCCGCATTGTTCTTGATCTCTATCCGTTCACTCCACGAAAAGCCCAAAGATAGCTTAGAGGAGACAGAGCTTGTCCGAAGATTCGTGCGCTCGTTCGCCTGCCCTACTCGGGTCGGATCGATATTCTTTGCCCTTGGAAAAATATGAGTCGAACATAAACCAGAAGAAAATAATAGTTAATAGTTACTTTGGCATTTCTTTACTCCTTTAAATGGTTTTCGACGACCCAGAATGCACGCTTAATACAATCAACGTGTGTGTGCTCAAAGCGATACGCTAAATTATGTTCCATGGCTGATCTGTGCCTTTTCTAAGGGAAATAAATATAGTATGCTTAACTTGTTGCTTGTGGGGTTTCCCTTTTGCTCCGTTTCGCGCTCTGTATATTCGCGAGAATGGGAATTCCACTATGGATTTTAGTTTACCAACACATATACCTAATGCATAGTTCAGTGTGGTGCAGGTTTTGCACAAGTGTTAGAATACTACCGTACTGATAGAACGATGATGATCTGCTGTTCAAGCTCTCCAGGTAAAGGCGTTGGAGGAGAGAGAACAAATTGCCACAGATGCGGCAGGGTCGCTCCAACACGCAATTTTCGGATTGGAGGCGACAGTGTAGTTTTGTTCGCTGGTGCATCCTGAATGGTGTGTCGGCTTCGATGAGATATTTTCATCGCACGTCTTCGTTTGTTCTTTGCACTGTTATATATATCCAGTTACTGTTCTGTTGCGCACATGTGAACTCATTGAACTGTTGATAAAAATCTCAACTGCTTTTTCAGTACAATCAAAATCAGTATCTTCAAAAGAATGGTGTGGGCATCTTCGCGCTGTAGGACAATACAAGTACGGTGGTAATAATTATTTGTTTCTCTATCATGTTTTTCACAGCTAACTGGATACCGGTTGCTGGCGGACTCGTTCCACGCGTTTGCTATTCTTTATCTGCTGTTCAACATATGGCGCACAAAGTCGTGCTTTGGCGTATCAGGAAAAACACAGATTCTGTACGTCACTGTGTTTGCTGCCCGTTATGCCGATCTGGTGACGTTTCCTGCAACCTACAGTTTGTACAATGTATTGATGAAGATACTGTTCGTCAGTACAACCTTAATTACTGTGCTCCTGATGCACACCATGTATCGTAAAACGTACGATCGTGAAAATGATACCTTCTACAATGAGCTATTGATATTGCCGTGTTTCGTGACTGCCTTATTCGTGAACTATCGCATGGAAGCATTTGAAATACTGTGGTCATTCTCGATTTTCCTAGAGGCTGTCGCTATATTGCCACAGATGGATCTTATCTGCAAAACGTTTCACGTTGAACCATGGTTCAAATGCTATCTGCTTCTCCTTGGCTCCTATCGTGCCCTCTACGTGATTCACTGGATTGATAGGTACCGACAGCACGGATTGTACGATCCGTTGTCATTTGTTTCAGGTGGTGTTCAAACTTTACTGTTCATGCTACTTGCCGTCCGGATTGCCACCCTCAAGCATCGACAGCGCATCGTTACAGTTAGTACGATCTGTTAGCACGCTCTTGGCGAAATTGCAATTAAAACCAGACAGTTGTTTTAGTGTGGACGAAAATTTCCTGACTGAACCAAAACTGTGTTTCACCGTTAGAATTTTAATGTTGAAACATGTGAATATTACTAGCAGAACAGCCTTCACACAATTGAAGTATTGAACGACTTCAATTTTTACATGATTTGATCGTCGCTGTTAAGTGGTAAATGTAACAAGTTCATTGAAATGTAATAACGAGGATCATGGACCTCGAAAATAAAATAAAGCTGTGCTAGATCCTTAAACTACGTTCATGCTGGATTATTTCCACTAGACTTAATTTTTAGTAGTTGACTACTCGCTAAACGATTCACTACAAAATTATACACGGATCAAAATTTTATTTACGTCCCATAAAAACTTTTCTTTACAACTTATGTTTCATCCAAATCGGTCAGAGCATTTGAAAATATAAATTTGAGTGCAACAACCGTTTTTTCCTTGTTTTAGTGCTAATGAACTGTGCATACAATTAGCTCGAACTTAAAGATTCAATGTATGTATAACTAGGTTTTGATCAACAAGGAAATACTGGAAAACAGCACCTGTTATTACCAACCGTTAGTGTTTCCGGACTGATATTTTGTTCCAGCGTGAGAATTTTTTAAAATAATTGTAGGGAACTTTTTCACATATAGGTGGCTTTCATTCGCTAGACCGCTCACTATCAAACGAATAGTCTCTTTACACGTTGTCAAAAGTTGGTACAAAGCGTGTGTGACAGTTCCAGTCGCGTACCACAAAGAAGAAGAACACATCAATTTGCCATCTTGCGGAGGAAGAAGTGTTTACACGTCAGTCGGGTGTCCGGTTGCTGCGTTTTTCAAGCAGAAAAGAGCGATAGTAGTTGAAAAATCATTTTTCGGGCATTTATAACTACTACCGTCATTGTGGAACGCGAAATTGGAACGCTACTAAAAGCAGCGGGATTAATCGCAAGCCGTTGCGCATCGTTACCGGTAGCGCAGATACGTGTACGTGTGTAAAAAGCCTGTCCTTGCTCGACACCTTGTGTGTTTTCGAGTCATACATTCATCCATATTTACTTTAAGTTGCCTTGTACTAACTGTACTGTGCTGTTTATCCAGGAATAAAATACAACACCAAGCCACGGCCTAGAGTGCAACAGCTGAACACATTTTCAGCATATAGTAACAAGCACAGAGAAATCCACCCAAATAAGCACTATCAAAGCGAAAGTACAAGATAGACGACAGCCGTAACATTAGCCGAAAATGAATATCTTCCGATTGGCCGGTGACCTGTCACACTTGCTCGCTATTATTCTGCTTTTGATAAAAATATGGAAAACTCGATCATGCGCCGGTATATCCGGAAAATCTCAGATTCTGTTCGCTATAGTGTACATTTCCCGTTACCTGGACCTGGTAACGACGTTTATCAGTTTGTACAATACTTTCATGAAGCTGGTCTTCATCAGCACCGCCGTGGCCACGATCTATCTGATGTACGTCAAGTTTAAGGCAACATACGACCACAACCATGATTCGTTTCGCATCGAGTTCCTGCTCATACCATGCTTCGTGCTAGCGCTGCTGATCAACAATGCTTTTACAGTGGTCGAGATCTTGTGGACGTTCTCCATCTATTTGGAAGCGGTTGCCATCTTACCCCAGCTCTTCCTGGTTAGCAAGACGGGCGAAGCAGAAAGCATTACCAGCCACTATCTCTTTGCTCTTGGTTCATACCGTGCGCTCTACCTTCTCAACTGGATCTACCGATACTACGCCGAGGGACACTACGATCTGATTGCCATCTTTGCCGGTGCCATCCAGACAATCTTGTATTGTGACTTCTTCTATCTCTACATTACAAAGGTACTAAAGGGTAAAAAGCTCCAATTGCCAGCATAAACAATTCATGGTCAACAATAGATGGAACGGAAACGAACGCAACAACAGAAATGAGAGACAGAGACAGAGAGCAAATCATTGTGGGGGATTACCGGCACTAACGTCAAACATTTCACATGCTGCTTGGTCGTGAGATTCAGCATGTTCAACTAGATCAGACGTAAAAGAAAAAACAATTATGAAGCCGACCGGCGTTTCTTAAATCACCGTCAAACCTTTTTTCATACATCGACAAAGAGCAATAGTTACAATGGGCATAGATGACCCAAGAAAGTTCAATATGTTTTGTTTAATTCCCTAATAACAATTATTTACTCCTTTTTGCGTTAAGTGGCTTTCTTTCCGCACTTCTCCTTGCCGCTGTTTATTTGTGTATTTTTAGAAAATAGGGGAGAAGTTAGTGCAGATGCAAATTGCAAACAATGTGTAGGAAGCATAAACAAACCGAAACTTTAATATTAGATCAGTGCGCATGCGGGAGATACATTCAATAAAAACTAAAAAAACTAAAGAAACAGGAAACTTCACGTTATTAACCATTGGCATTGGTTTAAGCATATGCCACCTAACAAGAAAAGTAATTTAGATTTGCGTAATTATAAACTTCCCAGTGTCTGCGAAAGTCCTAAGATTTCGTAAGAGGGTTGCATAGATATTTTGTTGCGTAAATGAGGATTTTTGTTAGTCTTGTCATTACTATTGTGCTTCGGTTGATTTCTAAAGCAAAATGTCTGCATGCAGCATAATCCTGATTTTCAATAGTAAAGCTTTTATTCAAGTTAATTCCTCTAAAGAATAGTATTGCTTTTCGCCATAATTCGGATCATAAAGTAAAATCTTTAAATATAATTATTTGACGGATGAATAACAAAACAGCATTACTAACTTTTGAACAAGCATGCAAATACTGTTCAAATTATGCTTATTTTTATTCGATGATGATTACAATCGTTTCATTGCTCCGAGCGTGGCGTTGAGAAAAGGATTTAATTTTTTTGGTCCAACGTATTGAGAGCCTTTCAAGCAACAGGAATTAGACAAATTAAAAGCTATGGTCGTAAAATACCAGCAAAAATCGTGGGTAAAGATGAATGGGGTATATTCAATTGTCAGTTTCTATATCAACGACATCGAAGTTTGCAAAGTTGTATCGTTGTAGCTTCGTTTTGAGGGACTTCAGCCCGGACGTCATTAGTCCCTTCCGACATCATTGTGTCGTCTAGTTGATTCATACATCATTTATTTTTTTAATTTTACCAATCTACTCCAAAGGAATAAAAAACAGTACTATCAACTATAGGAAAGAGTTCAAGTTAAGAATGATTACTCTTATATTTTATATTGTACACACTAGATTGTTCCAGCTGTCGTCATGAATGAAATAAAAATATAATATGATAAATACCACATATGAGAAAAATGTTTACAAACCATCGGGCAATATTCTCCTTAAACCGCAGACATACTCCACTTGTTGAATGAGACGAATCTCACTTGATATATATGGCAAAGGTTTTCGCTAAACTCGCAGTCTGAGCTACTAATATTTTGTTTTTAATTTCCGGAAGATAATACCCAAGGTCCTTCGACAATTAGTTGTGAATCCGCAACATATGTCCCTTTAGTACACTTGTGTATCCAAACGATTTAAAGCATAGAAGACATGTATACGGCCTTTCTTTTGTATGAGTCCGCATGTGTACTGCTAGATTTGACTTTCTGCGAAATCTTTTCGAACACGCCGAACACGTATGTTCTGGTTCCTCTAAATGTATTTTTTTGTGTCGCTTGAGTTGGGCACTGGAAAGAAGAATAGAAAAAAAAAGATGGTTCTAACTGCATACTATACAACTACACATTGTATTCTTACTTGGTTTTAAAATTCATGCTACACATACCGCACATAAAGATGGACTTCGAATGATATGTTGACTTGTGGTGATTAAGAGATTTCGTCGATTTAAAGATTTTTGAACACAATTCGCAAACCTGCGAATGCGTGCTGTGTTGATAGTTGCGATGCAAACGGAGAGCAATTTTGCAGGGAAACTTAGCTCCACAACCTGGTTCAGGACATTCGTACGGTAGCAAACCCTTATGTCGGTTCAGATGCCCATTAAGTCGGTTTTTTTCTACCTTTTTACCGCATATTTTGCATTCCTTTAGCAGTGATCGATAGATTTCCTTCTCATTCTTTTTTTGCTTATTTAAAAGACTGGAGGAAGGTTCGACTAGCTCTGTAAGCGTAACTAACTCGTTGTTCGCATCTTCCAAGTGATTATCGTCGTCAATCCTTAAATCCACGTCATTTAAAGCTATGGCATTTATTATTTCGATTTGCTCCGTTTCATTTGATATACCATTTATGGGTAGTTTGTATTCATCGTTGAGGTCGAATATTTTCTTTTCTGCAACCTTTTTGTCATCCGCCTCACACAGCTCGTATTCCTCTGGAGGTTTGGCTTGTTTCTGTACCAGGCTGGAG
>JAOEFI010000004.1:36364619-36367178 GCA_034621735.1 Anopheles plumbeus | reverse complement strand
TTCGGTTGAGAAAAATGTGGCCGTAACTATTTCTCTTCAAATTTAAACATCGCTGCCTACGTTGACTATTATTTCTCATCTTACTGTAACAGGTTGTATGGGTTTATCTTAAAGGGTGATGTTTAAGCTGTCACAGTTGAGAAGAGTGAAGTATCTTGGGTATGCTGCCATTATAAGCCGAGAGAGTATATAACACCTAGCGTGTATTAACTGCAGCCACTTGTAAAAATGAGCAAGAAAATCTCTGACAGCTTCACCCCACTAGAAGATAGAACGATAGACTTCACAGTACGCGCATCGCGCAAGCAAAAGCCGATCTTGTGGTGCCAATCGTATACCGGTAGTGCTGGTGGTGAAGTCGTGACGAGAGGGGCGCAATACGATTTCCCTGTGTCTACAAATGGCCGTGTGCACGACACTCATAAATAATTATTTTTAACTCAAATAACTATATTTCAGCCCGCCTGTTGACAGGTCGGCTTGCTGGTCTGTTGGTTCGCTATTCGCTCTGAACGCTCGCTTGATCGATGATGGCCAACATGGGCGACGTATGTTAGATAGTTAATGATGTTGAGTGTGGCGGTTCGTGATCGCGATCCGTCCGACTGCGGATTAATTTCTCGCCTTTTTCCCTGCTCGTTTAGTGCACGTGGGCTTACAAATTATACAACCGTTTCGATCGTTTTCGGTGTAGCGGCATTCGACCATGCACGGTGGATGGTGCCGGCACCACAATGGCAGCAATAAATATTCAACAAACAAACCGTAGAATGAACGGTAATCCATTAACCGTCTGCGGCCACATGCGTACGCTTGATTTAGCGCTGCGGACGAGTTGCTACTAGTTGAACGGGACCGGGAATTGAGAAGTCACGTAATGGACGTGAGGACGGCAGAAAATTATCATAAACACGTTCGACACAGGCACAATGGTGAGGCAAGATACGCTCAGCGAGACCTCGCTAGCCCATAGGGCGACAAATTTCGATGCTTTTAAATGCCTTCGCTTAATCGAACATTAATCTCTGTCAGTCGGGAACAAAAACATCGTCAGCCATAAAACAGAGCAAGTCTGAAGTGAGTATGCTGAGTTGAAACATTTTGTTCCTACGTACGTGGAATGTTTGGTTGATCGGTGGAATATGTTGAATTACAGTAAAATAGTTTCTCAACATTTGAAGAACTGAGCAATGTGTATTCATTGCGCTAAGACAGCTTATAAAATTGATCTTAATATATATAAATCCCTTTTGAAATATAGATGGAATGATTATTGGAATTGCTGTTGAAAGAGAGGACTTCGTCCCGAAAAAATAATTATCAGTCTCACCGCCAGCGCCAGTGAAGGCCCTTGTTGGTTGTTTTTCACGATCTCTGAAGAAACCCATCCGATCGGGAGTTATATGACAAACCACAGCGTCGAAAACTCAGGTCGTAAAGGCGAGAGTTAAAAGACGCTTTTCATCTTTTTTATATACATGGAGAGAGGCTTTTGATGTCTCCTCGTAAATCTACTGGCAACACTCGGAGACAGCAGCTCTAAAACACCGTCAGTGTCAAGAAACTCTCGGAGGAGATTAAAAACGTTTCTTCTGCCGGGAGAAAGGTAGTTACGCCGTTTCGCTTCTGCCACCAAACAGACCGTTCCGACGCATAGCATGTCGGATTACACACAGCTGTTGCCTGTCAGAAGATATATGACACTGTAGAATGCCTCGGATTTCGTTGTTCAGTTCGTTGTTTCGACCCTATCAGCAATGCCCGATCACCGAAGCTTGATCATGCTGACAGTCGCGCGAAAAGATATTGTAATAGTGATGCTGGGAGTTGCTTTTAAAAGACCTTTTTACCAGCAGGCGTTACAAAGGGTTTGAAAACCAAACCTACACCGAGTTTGGAAATAGTCAGTAAGACTGGGTTTTGTTGTAAAATGTTGTAAAAACTGTTTAATTCGGTAGCAAATGAACGCACCGATATGCACCACTCGCTTGTCGCTCCATAAATGCATGAATGAGGCCGCTGTCGGAGCCGCATGTCGTTAAATATTAATGCGCTATTAACATATAAATACACTTTAAATAATTTATTAAACTTGATTACAGTGGTCGTCTTGACCGGTTGATTCGTATTGTTTTGTTTTTGTTTTCCGTCTCGTCGTTTTGCAGCAACAGAACGACGGCTAGCGTGTCCACTGTGCGTTGCGGATCCGGTGTTAATTTGTTTCACAATTTATAATTTACGAGCAGCCGGTATGGGCAGAGTATGTGGGCCAGTTTATTAACTTGGACACCGTGTCCCAACGACCCGTGTGGTATTGATGTGAGTGCGCTGATAGTTCGCCGTGCGTCGCCGGCAACTGCTGGGCCAGTTCGGGATGATGAGGTCGCTGGCTACGATGAAGTTCAGCGACAACCGACGATAAGTAGATAATGGGCCTGGTGCCAGAGATGGAAACAATGAAATAAAAATAAATTCACGATGCACGGTAATTGAGTGGCAAATTGTTCCACAAGTTTGACCTACGGGTAGCTGCTCTTAAAAAGGACCTCATTGCTTTCG
>JAOEFI010000004.1:36347119-36359619 GCA_034621735.1 Anopheles plumbeus | reverse complement strand
TTTACCACAAGTCCATGGCTATAGTAGCTAAGTGAGCCCATAATGAAACAGAAAACGATCTCTTCCAAAACTCTGCACAAGATAGAGTGCCTAAAAATGATAGCCCCATAAATGCATGTTCGGAGGCCATTTGTCTCGTTTCTAATTGCTTGCGGCCTGCGAAGGGCTATGAACGCGTTTGAAAATGAATTACCGAGTTGACCCAAAGTGAAATTTTTGTCACTCGCATGCATGAGAATGGTGTTCTAAACATACATATGCATCCGTAGGCATTTGTCGCTCTGTCAGTCTCGCGCTAATGGGTCCAAAATATAACTCACATCCGCCCTCATGCGTGCGTCGTGGGGTGTGGAATAGGGCTATAGGCAAGTTGTTTGGCGCCCCTTTTGGGAATGTAAGACCACGGTGGAAAGCAAAACAAAACTGCTCCGCCATGGGTAAGAACAGCCAGAAGGAGACGTAAAGGAGAAAAAGATAAATACACCAAAAAAGCTATTTCAAAACAAGTCACTCCAAATTAGACACTCTTGTCCAAATCCCTTTAGGAGTAGCGAAAGAAAGCAACCATACATACAGCAGTCATGCGTGATCATTGTAGGTAGAGGACGGGCAGCGACAGCACTACAGACTACACTAGAACTGCTGATTTATTGTACCGGCATGTGTCATGTGTGTGCATATGTACATTGTTTTTCTGGGAAAACACTGCGACGGATACGTACGGGCGAACGAGCAAGCAAATCGGAACGGGGGAGAAGCATCTGTCATTCTGCACGACGGTGACAGCACCATGACATAACGAAGCACCAGAATGCCACGATGAGGTTCTGTTCAGAAACTGTCCTGCTGTTGTTATTGTTGTTGATGCGCGCTTAACATTACGCGAGTGTGAACAGCGAGGCTTAAAAAAATGTCAGTGTATACAGCACGTTCCCGGCGGCATTGGATTGGAACGAGGATTGACTCGCCGGGAAGGGACGACGGTTCATTAGCGTTCGCCCGTCTGTTGCCTGGCGACTCGAGATTGCCAGAGTCGAGCGGGGATGGGCCGTTAGGAAATTGGACGCCGTAGCTATGCAACTGAACTATGCACCGAATTAGTGATAAATTTATTGCCCATTTCCTGCCCTGCTGACGGCACGGACGCGGGCTTCTGACAAACCACTGCAAGATTTACGCCTTGAGCATATACCATGCCGTTAAAGTGGCGCATCAATGGCACAGTTGTCAATCGTTTGAGCTGTGTGGCTAATGGATGTTTGCACATTCGAATGTACAGTCGCGTCGTATTTTAAACAGTTCTCTATGTCACAACAATCATCCTCCATTTTCTTTTACACTGTTCTTCATCGGCTTTTATTTTTTGACGAATTCTCATACACAAGGCAACATTATCAAATTTTATTAACAATCAATTGTTACCAAATTTAAAAAGGCACCATGAACGATGAACATCAACACGTGCACCGTAACTGAATGTGCATGAATATGCACATGTAGATATACACATTAGCGCCCATATGCATACGAATAAATTCCGTTACCTAATATTGCTAATTCTAATAACAGAAATGCAAGCAAACGCATCCATTCTTTGTTTACGTTTAGTAACAGAGTTAGCTCCTACGATGGAAGATATAGTGCTGCGTCGTTAATTTCACTTCATTGCCGTCCATTCATCACTTAGCGTTCTTGTTTGTGTTCGCATTTTTTTAAATCACAAATGACTGATCGTTTTACTGTCGCATATTATAGAACTGATTTGATACTGTATGTAATTGAGTGAGTTCGTACTACAATACCTAAATTTATGTTTTGTTTCTGCATTTTTTTACAAGTCACACGAAACCATAATATTTGTCATTTGAGACGAATTAATCCAGCCAATAAAATAAACGTTTTTTGATCAAAACAAAACAACATAACATTTTCAGACATGCGTTTAACTTTTCTTTTTAATGATCTTGCTTTCATATTTTATGCCGGTGACTAATTAATGTTGTAGTCGTTTTGATTGTCAGTCAGTATAGTAAGAAATTTACAAAAAATATGAGGATTCGATCGACAAAACTGTGATATTCGTTTGATCCGACGCAATGCGTGATTTTTTTCACGTAAAATTAGTATAGTTTCTATTCTACTTCGATTGTGCATCATAATCGATGCAAGAATGTAAAAAAATCCCTTTGAGCGGTAAAAATTGACTGGTAGGTGTGATTTGGAATACTACGTGTATAAAAAAAATATTGAAATCTTTCGCATTACGTAAATAAAAATTACTAAATTACTTACCCTTCGGGTTTTTTCACAGCTTCAGACCAAACTTCTCCAGATGGAATAGAGCAAGTTTGCCATGTTTAAAGATGAAGCGTGCGAAAGACTGCGTGAGCTACCCTTATATCGAGTAAAATCACTAAGTTGAACTTACCCTTTTGTCCTACATGAAAACAAACAATTCCCCGAATGAGCTTCCCATTATTAGCTTCTAGTTTAGAATTTTTAGTTTTAGTTTATTTAGCATTGGAATGTTGCAGTTCGAAAAGGAGAGTTTTATGAAACCCACTTCCAAAGGCATAGTTTTGAATCGAGCCTTGGACCTGTCGGTCACGGTGTAGTCGCGTTTTCGTTACATTGTCAGTTATGTTTACCTGCGATATCTAAGAATGCTTCTTCTAAGAATACCCAATCTTCTTTGAAGGAATGATATTCCGATTTCTTAGGATTCGCGAAATATATCGATAGTCTGTCATTGAAGTGAAACTGTAAAACTATTCGTTTGGCGAGAAGATGAACGCTAGGTATTGACCGCCTCAAAAACGCTTCACTGGGTTATACCTTTGCTGTATTTGTTTATTGTGAGGATACGTGCGTTACTCGCGTAACAAAAATGTGCCCAAGCTATTAAGTCGCCAAGACACGTGCTTGAATCGGCCATTCGAATGTTCCTGCTGGAACTCGTTTGAGATTCGTTTAATGGGAGCACGTTAATCATACGTGTGGCGATTTTCGGGATGCATGGAAATAAAACGACAGTTTGTGTTAATGCATCGATTTGAATGCATTTCGTGTAAAAATCGACACTTTGCCGCTGCCTAAGGAGTTATTGTAACATATTCAATCGGGTGCATAGGTATCAAATTGGGCGATGTTTTGTGCTTACCGACTGTGAGCTGAATGTGAAAACGGTGCCATGCCTGATTATTGGAGGTGACAATTCAATTGCGCATCGTTTGCGAGTTTCTCTTTAGAAAAAAATATAGTAAAGAACATTCAAAATGTTCTGATAGGTTTCGTTGTCAGGTGTCGTTGTCGTTTCTTGTTACATATTGTACATAATACCAATAAAACAACATGGGTTATTTACTCATAAACTTGCTTGAAAAGGAAAAGCCAAACTTAACTTACACACTCATTCAAGACACCAAAACAAAACATTTTTGTGTTCCCAAAATAAACTTTGTGAAACAGTTAGCCATAGAAGCATTTCGTTTATTAAATGGTCAAGATTTCGAAAATCCGCAATGTGGTCTTCTGGAGATAACAAACATTTACTAATCTAAGTCTAATATGATAATTTTCATAGTGACCGTCAAAAGCGGTTTGAAGGTGTCGTAAATTGCTCTGCAAAACGATAAAAAAATTGCACTTGCGATAACATGATGACGAGTTAGAAGAAATGTAAACAGCGTCTGCTCATTTTGTCCTGATTGCTCCGTCACCGTCATTGCACCGTCAGGCCTTACTTTATTCACTCATGGCGGTATCGCGCGTACAATTGTTATTTACGAAAATTACAAAAAAATCGAATTGAGATCGCTCATACCGATCGTATCACCATAATGAACGGATCTACTTTATAGATAGAGGTCGTGTGTCAATTCGCAACTATCAAAAATCAAAATTTACCTGCTGCCTGAAACTGGTGTTAAAGCTTCATTTCAACCATTTCCTGCATAATAGATCCGATAAATAATGGCGAGGGAAAGGCATACGTTAAAGGGCATTAATAATTGTTCGTAAACCACTGTGTAAATAACACCGCCGACAGGGTGCGGAATCGTTAGCGCGTACTCAAACACACCAAAGGCCGCCTACGCCCCCGCGGGACACAAGCCGCCGGAGAACCGACGCCCAACTACTGTAAAATATCGCTTCACACCCAGTGTGTGTTAATCATTTCGCCCCAGAAGCGAAACTCTATCTGTCAAAACACGATCTCTTTACGCCGGGGCGTATATCGTTTGATCTGTTTATTGATTTTTCCGCCATTCCCAGCGTGCACCATTCACTAGGTCCGAACGCTCGTCCCGGAGCTTGAGGTTTGGTGTTTTTTTCCAACTCAAGTGAAACCCTTTCCACCGTTTATCCCCCCCGTGGGTGGGTTATAGTCGGTGATACCGAATGTGAACGGTTTAACTCGGTTATGTTTACTCAGCGCGCATTGGGTTGCAGTTTTTCGGCGTTCGGGCTAAGTAAGATGTACAGCGTTCCATTATGCCGGCACCGAACAGGATCCCCGCGGAATGACAGGAGCTGTCGATTTCGGGATGGTTCGAAAGAAGAAAGAGAGCGGGACCGGGCGGGAACAAGGGAGTCGGAGGGAACGTTATACACTGTCCTTGAAGGCATCTGTGAGTGCGTGCGCAAGTTCAGGCGGAGCTGGCGGCAGCATATTTGGGAGCGGTCTTTTACAGCTCATGTTGAAAGCGGCCGCCCGTACAAACATCATATGTGTATGCAATCAAATTTCCGAGGCAAAGTGAGGATGAAATACGCTTGTTTACATTAGCATGGGGCCCGCGGCTTCTTTTGATCCCTCATGTGAGCTTCCATAAGCATGCAGTCTATGCGCTTGCTGCCTTCCTTCTTGCCTTTTTGTCCACCAGCTCTTGCGCAGATTGCTCGACGGTTCGGGCTCATCCGGTTGTTGGGGCGGACGATAGCGTTGCTGTCAATTGCGGGTTCAAAGACGGGCGCCGGAAGGCGGCATCTTGAACGAAAGCGAAAAAGCATAGAATGTGTAATTAAATTATCGGGAAAGGCCGAAACGAACGAACTGAGAAAAAAGTACATAAACGAAAGTTAATGATCTTTGTTTACACAATGTGACTAACTGGCAGCGATTAGGCTAAGCGCGATAAGAGGAAATGGATCGGGTTGTAATGATAAATTGCCAATGATGTTTGTTAACGACATTAGTATTGTGCATGATTCTGTCGATTTTATACTTTTTTCGTTATTATTCCTAATAGAAGTTTTATGCCCACAGTAATCACTTTGTCTTGCAATGGGTCTTCATTTGTCATTTTGTCAATGAGTAATGTGCTTGTCGCATAATTATTTTTAAACGCGCACATATATGAGCAATAAAAATTACAGCATTGACACATTATACACTATATAATATAGTTAAAGTTGCACTATCAATATTGTTATTGTGTATTGTTATGATTGTATTAATAATGATTTTATTGATATTATTATGGTTCCCATATTAAAGAGGTTTTACAGTATTTAGACAAAAGCCAATGTATAGATCGGGAGTTACATAATATTGCCTGCACATACCGTAAGGATTGTAATTTTTTGCATTTTTTTAATCACTCTATTCTTTGAAGATTCCAGAGGTTTTATGTATTTACCTAGTGAATCATGGTTTACCTTCTCAGTATTATCAAGGGACGCGCGATTAGCTTAATCGATAAGGCAAGAAAACATAACCGCGTAATCGAGTCAATAGAGCGCCCGAAATGTCGTACATTTAACAGATGCATAACCATTACCAAACACCAAGAAACACTGTTCATCCGTCTTTCGATGACTCGTACCGTGCGGTGTGTTTCGGAATTAATCGGACTGCTACCTCGCTCATGCTGAAATATAAATACAAGATACCTTCAAATGATTTCATTCGGCAGAAAAGCCAAGGATTGGGGGTATATCAAGTAATTCATGGATCGTATATTAGCGAATGGAGCTAGTGATTACGAAATTTATTTAATCCTCTTAACTGATAACCTTACCGCGCACCATGGCGGGCACAACTGGGCGCTAGGAGGCCCAACACATTATTAATAGGCAATAATTTAGATTTGAATAGGCTTTTTAGTCCGAACCGGTGATACGGAGCCGAGCGACTTAATTCCATGCTAATGCGTCGCCGATCATCCCACGGAACGAGTGGCGGTTTTCCTTTGAATCCGGCAGGCACTAAGACACTGCTCGAGCTGCGCTCCACCATGTCCGAGCACTATGTGAGCGGTGGTAAAAGCTTCGCCCGTTTTGAGTTTTTCGTATACTCCGTGTAATAATTTCATAATCACTCGCATCAGTTCCACTGGAATGGCCTTCGCATGGTGTGATGGTAAGCCGGGCATGAGTGTGATACCCATAAAAGGCACAATCATTGAATTCGTGCATTATAAAAGCTGTTAACTTAGTCCTGCACGGCACCCTGTGCCCTCTCCGCGTTTTCCATCCTTATGGGGCACGACGCGAGTCCTATTTTTGTATTCGCAATCTGCGGCTATATCCGTGAGGAAAAGGCTGCATCCATCCGTGTTCCCTTGTCAGACCAGACGTCACTCGTCATTCGAGTGATTTATGAGACAGCTTCAACACGTTTAGTTCAGAATCATTTGTTATCATTCATCACAGACGGGGAATGGGCGACGGTGGGTGAAACCGAGGGTAGGCATGCGGCAGGACGCGCCATTCCTCGAACCGGTATAAATTATGGATGCTCGTTAATATTTTTTCACTCAATTCGTCTCGGGTTTGGGTTTCATTTTATTTTTCCGTTCCAGCGGCACTTTTCACATCATCTTCCATCATGCCCGGGGGGTGCATAATTAATGTGTGTCATAACGAAACATAATGATAAGAAAGTGTACACGGGCACGGGACCGGAAACTGATAACAATATGTTAGACAAGTTGAATGATGATTATGTTTTGTGTGCTACACCCCCATTCCAGAAATGTGGCGATTTGTTTAAAAACTATTAAGTAGTGTGGAGCAGCAGTAAAACAAAATGCACCACAGGAACTGAAACATTGTTGTAGACCGCTCGGTAAAATCTAAGCTGGAAGGAGGAATTTTTAATCTAGGTGATGCGTCATTTCTTTCCAAAAAAACTACACAAATTTGAAGTAGTCCTGCAGGTAAGATCAATGTTTCAATGTTTGGACGGAATTGTTGGACTACGATCCGCTACTAAAAAATCGTACACTGATACAGAGTTATCTCACGCATTACCTTCGGCAGTGTCGTTTGGGTTCATTAATTATTGGGGCAATTATTTACCTTATTGTAACGCCATAACTCTTGTGTACGCCCGTACAGCCCATTTCCGATACGGTCATAGGCCAATTCGCTCGACAGCAATCCTCCTGCGACTCGACTAGCTTAGTCGACTAGCCCGGCGTACGGACTAGGCCCTTTCAATTCGATCGTTTGGCCGGTTAGTTGGTCGTCGCTCGCCGTGCCCGATTTCCTAAGACCCCTTTGGCCATAGATCGAAATGCGGCTGTATATCAAAACAAAAACGAACCGAACATTGGAATGGCCGCAGCGAATGGCAAGTGACGACGATGGGACACAGGCACTGTTGAACATTTAAGGAGAGAGAGAGGGAGAGTAAGAAAGAAAGAGATAGAATGAGAGAGAGGCCAAGACCGGACCGAGTGCTTGCAAAGATTTATGATACAGCTGTAATCACGGTGGCACATTCATTCATAGCGCAAAAAGGTTCTGGTTTCATTCCCCGCCGGCCGAACAGGGTTGAACTAGGAGCGCCTGCTTGTCTCGCTCTTTCCTTCTCTTTTTTAGTAATGTGTTCTCTCCTTCTTGCTCATTCTTGCTCTCTCGCTCTGTGTCTCTCGTGCCCTTTCTAGTCCATTCCATTTTCGTTTTCGTCAGTTTTTACACCCAGCCAGTCAGCCTCAGCCCTCTGGACTGCAGGACAACGGAGAAAAAACGAGCCGAACTGAATAAAAACTATATAAATCACTGCCATATAATCCCCTGAGCTAGATTTATATCACTTTAGAGGTAATAAATCTACATTTTGTTAAAGTTATGCAAATTAAACCATTATATTGCTTTTTTGCCGGGTTTATACGGTGGTGTTTTGTTTTTGTGCTCCCTCGTCCGCCACCTTTGCTGCTCCGCTGGGCCATAATTTTTGTTCACATGCATGCGCTCGCTTTTAGATCTCCCAGGGCTTCGAGCTATGGCTGAACTGCTGGTAACGCTGCACCAACAATAAACATTAATAATTGGCACTCATATGCTGCTACATTGGCATTGGCAAACTCTGCTGTTGCTTCGATATTTTCTTTTATTTTCCTAGCTGGGTGATAAATTTCCTTCCTCCAAAGTGAAACCCGCCACCGGTCCACTTCCGGTGTGATTGCTGCCAGCCCCACTTGATTTATGGTGTGTCTATAAAATGGGTTATGGTCGTTTTATAGCCGATGAGTAATTGCTTGAGGTCATTTGTGAACCATTGTCGCTCAAAGGGAATCAGGAAGGTATTTTTGGGCCGAGCTCGCAGCTGTCCGACTGGTCGGTAGACCACATTTTCGGAATTACCGATTCATACAATAAATGGCTGTTCTCTAAAGCTCGTTATGTATAGAACTTTGTAATCCTGGTATGCAGTTCACGGAGATGAAACGTCAACGCACCAGCTGATAAACAGGTTCCCGCCATCTGAGCGGCAAAAGCGTCGAAGAACCTCGAATAAATGTCAACGAGACAGCGACAAAGCAAACACGAGCAGGCAGCCGATTATATATCGCCGCGTTGCTGTCGGCACGAGAGTCAGCAAGGGAGTGTTTTGCTGATGGTGTTCTTGCAGCCTGCGCGACTAGGGGTTTCAGCTCTTCTCTCTCCGTGGTCATTGGCTCTCTCTGAGAGAGTCGCGGAACCTGCGCGTTTTGCCCTCCGGACGCCATGATGGTTTTGCTCTTTGTGTATTGGTTTCAGCGGGGAAACTTGTTATGGCCGCGCCGTTTCGGAATTTTGGCGCGCTTTCTCGATCCACTCGATTCCCGTTGTACGTTCAGGAGTATAGAAAAAAAAAAAAATGTAATCGAGTGGAAGGCACATCCATGTTCTACTAAACATCGTACATACGACAAATACGACCTGGGGAGCCGCGCCGCTTCGCTCTTCGTCCCGAATTTCATCATCATTTTGACTGCAAAAACAATTGCAAATCTATTTGCTATTGCTATTGATGGAATGTGAAGTTGTTTGAAAGTGTGGATCAATAATGGCAGAAACAAAGTGCACCCCTCATATAGCGGGACAATGAAACTCCATGCTCAGTATGCTCGTTATTTATGCTGTACAGCATCCAGAACGGCAGGGTGCAAGTTAATGGTAGCTCTGCGTTGAAAAATGGCCGGCCATAAAATGCGAAACCATAATAAAAACATAAATTAAAATGATACCATTAAAATCGAGCCATTCGTACGGAACCATCTGATAATATTCATACTTCATTTGGAACGATAAATTGCGTATATGGCGCATTCGCCACTTCGACTACTTAGTGAACGATGATGGTACGCCCGGAGCGGATAGTACCGACACCATAGTTCGCTAGTTTCTGCTGACCCGTCTGTAAAAGGGTAAATCTAGGCGCGTGTATGTGTTTGCTTGCTGAAGGGGCTGTATGTGCGCAAATGTACGTTGAATGCGTAGACCATCGATATCGAAGACGGGGATCAGAATGATTGCTAAACGTTAAATGCGATGGTAAACTTTTATTTATGTATTGTACGTAAATCAAAAATAGAAACATATTTAATATAAAAAATCTAGCTTGTAGTTATTCAGCCGTTGACTCAAATCTTATTAGAGTATGGGGAACTTTGGTTGAAAATTAATCGAATCGTTTAGCTGTTTTGATTAGTGCAAATAGTGAGTGCTCAGTGATGCCGAAGAAGGTGTTTTTCAACTACCAAGAGAAAATCACGATTCATGGTGCTGGTGTCGAGCTGAAACAAACGCCATTATCGGGGGACGAATGAAACAGTAAAAAAAGAAACAGCAGCCGACGCTTGACATGTAATTTGAATTTATGGGCATCCATAAGCCACCCGTCGGAAAATTTATTTCCGTCAAGTCAGTGCTCCTGACGCACACCGAGACACGGCAAGCAGCGTGTCTGTTGGGTGCCGACAAAAGGAGCAAGACAAAGGCAGCAAAAAGGAATAATCATAATATCAAATCACATCCTGAGCCCTTGATACATGGGACTGGAGCATAATTTGCAGCATTATTGTCAGCGAGCGAGCACAATTTACGGGCACACACTTTGCTCAAATCTCTGCCATTTGGACGTGTTTGCAAGTTTCACTGGTGACAGGATTCTGCCACGCCTGCGGAGAGCAGGAAAAAAATTAAAAGGTGGGAGATGTATAACCGGATGCCAAGGCTTGTGATAGGCGAATGAAAAGGATGTGGTAGATTCGCTTCAAGATGCACATACAAATGTTATTCGAAAATTTCATCCAAAATCTAGAAATCTTAAACGTTCTTTGCAATAGCAATTTTGTGACTATCCGTTCAAACAAACAATTTTCTTCCGTCAAAAATAGTCCTTGCTCGGTAAGCAACTCGTTAACTTGTCGTCACTAAACGTACATTCCGCACCTGTCCGCTCTGCCATTCGCTAGTGTGGAAGCTGTTCCCTGAAATATCGCCTCGCCGTGTCGCTTCGGCGATGTGCAGCGGGTAACTAATGCATTCATGTCAGAATCGTTTGGTGTGCAATTTATTCCAGTCACGTCGCTACTAACTACTGCCAACTGAATTTCATTACACCCAATCATTGGCTTCGTACCGATTCTCGCCCGTTTGCAAGAGTGGGAGAGAGCCGTTCTCCGGTTCTCTGGTGTAGCAGAATCTAGCGTCACCATCACCAGAAGTATGAAGGAACTGTCATGAGACAAATAATGATATCTCATCCACGTCGCAAGAGGTGAGCAGGGAAGGGAGGCGCTTCGCTCCCCGTCGTCTTCTCACTTAGAGGCAGGGATCAAGCAGCGTTGGCCCCGGCGGCGTAAGAGACCTCCAGCGGCGTGAAATATAATAGTTCATTTAGCTTCTTTCGGCACTTGGCCGATTTCCTATTCCCATTGGCAGCCACTGCCGGTGCGATTTGGTCAGTTTGGAAAATGTAGCAAAACTGTGGAGTGACAACCTGAGCATAGCGCAAATTAGTTGCCTGCTGAAGGGAAGATAAACGCACAGGACCGAGGAGGTTAGAAGAAATTAATGAATCGCAGTTTCTGTAGTGACCAACCTAATATCTGTAACTGGCTTCAAGTTTATCTGTGCCGTTTTATGGCCAAAATAAACGGAACTAAATAAAAAGAAATTTGTGCATACAATTTGCGTAACAGCCGAACATATGGAACAGAAACAGAACAGGTACAGTGAAAATGTTTCACGTGTGGAAAGTTCGTTTATTCAATGAAAAATATATTTGAAGCTCAAAATGTGCTCAAATGTGCTCAAAATTAAACAACAGATCCAACAAAAATCCACACAAACTGTATGAAGAACTTCAACATAATTACCGTAAATCACTGATCTCTTCTAAGCCTCCCTCATAAATCGGACCGAGGATGGGGAAAGAAAGAATAAAACAAGAAGAGTGATAGAGAGAGATCGAAAGGGCGGAGAGAGAACAAACGGATGAAGCAAAGAAGAAAGCAAGAAAAAGCGAACGTGACACCGATGTCACCAAGAACGAGCAGCAATTGGATTCCTGTCGCTGACTCTTCCCCGACACAAACGAAGATTAATGAGTGACTATCAGTTTTCCTACCAATAAAGCACCGCCATTGACAGAGTCATTCTTCTGGAGCTGCTTTAATGTATTATCGTGCGATGGCCCATCAAAGTGCTTATTCATTCGTCCTGTCAACCGTAACTGCAACCGTTCGCGAGATCTATCTCGGCAAGCCGGGTCCTCTGGCATCGGTTGATCCGATCGTTTATAGCATGTGTTTCGTCAATGGGTCGTAGACGCTTTACACTGTTGTTACCGAAGTAGCGCATTTGGACCTTTCAATTCAGCGGTTCATAGCAACGCACGTTCTTCGTCATATTTGTTGTAATGTTTACCAATTGTTTGAATTGCGTAGTGTACATATGAAAGTGTGTAAATAGAACAGAGAATGGCCAATAAAAGTGAGGCATCTTGGTCTCAGTCACTCGGAAAAAATGGATAAATTGAAATGACAATAATTCGTAAATAGTGTTTGAAAATTTTACTGATAATCGTATAAGTAATATTTATTTTATAATTTGATTATTATAGTGAACATTGTTTCCCATTGAAGTTTCTAAGGAATAGTCAAGTGACCCCAAAGTGATGAAGAATAGTGAGTGAGCATTGTGAGTAGAGCATATACTTATCATAATGTAATTGTGAATCATATAATAACCCACTTATCAAGAGCTACTATTGGTTTCTA
>JAOEFI010000004.1:36317948-36335969 GCA_034621735.1 Anopheles plumbeus | reverse complement strand
GAGAGAGAGAGAGAGAGAGAGAGAGAGAGAGAGAGAGAGAGAGAGAGAGAGAGAGAGAGAGAGAGAGAGAGACAGAGGATTCGTTAAGGTGTTTTGTTTCGCTTTACGCCGGATTGGTGGTTGCTTCACTAAAGCCGATTTACTCGTGGGCAAACCGTTTGGTTGGTGTCAATTATGAAAAATTAGCTACACTTTCCAAACGAAGACGAATGCGATGAATCGTATTTTTTGTTTGGAGCTAAACTTCACATTCTCATACCCATTTTTCCACTCACTAAAAGTCACTAAAAGCCGCGATCGTTCGTGCGATTGAGCCTCCGATCGCTCATTAGCATGCATTCATCGTTTGACTGCGTGCCGCATAATGGATCTGGCTCGGCTGGTCGCGTCATTTGCATCCCATCGTGCCGGGTTGGTATTCGGAAATTTCGCTTATCAAACCGACGACGGCGTTACAAGTGGAGAACACGCCATCGCCGGCGAGAGGCTTTCGGTCGCCGTGCGCGGCAATGGCCGCCAATAGAGGGTTGGAAGCAGCCACTACCGTATTGTGCTTAACGGCCATTCCAAACTACCCATTTGCATATGATTTGATTTTCAGGGAGCCTGAACGCTCTCCATGTTTCGGCGGCGGAAGCGACCACAATCGAACGGCCGTTTGATCGTTCGCGGAATGTAGGTTTTATGTAAATTTACACCTTAAACCCATTTCCATGATCCAGTGAATTATTGGCGATCTTGAAAAACATAATAATAATAATTTGTGGCACATGTTCGTAGCAAATACTGGCAACGGAGGTCCAGTGGATCTTTCCCAAACTGTGATCTTAACAAACTGCATGCGATGCGTCGTAAAAGTCGACTCTCCACAGTAAAATAAATCTTTTATTGGATCTGTTTTAGTCGCTATTAAAAATGTTCGTTAAATTAATATAAAATCAAATATAACTATTAGGTTGAACGTTCATAGTTTTACATACAATTCTATTTAACACTGAAACAAAGACCATTCTAAACATCAATCGATTACCCTGCCACAAGACTGTTCTAGTGAATTGCTGAATGTGCGTTGGAGTCGCTTTTTTCTGTTTCCCCTCCGAAACCAGGCTTCCGCCGGACAGCACTAAATCAACGTTCATCCTCGACGTAGTCCTGGCAGTTTGCGCCATTTATGGGACAGGGTCCACAGCACGGGGCGAATTCCTCATTCGATACCACGAACCACACGGTGCCGTCAACGGAGCGGTGAAAATAAATATCTCTCACTCAGAGCATAAAATACACGACACCCCGTTCGCACCCCTCCCGCCTTCAGGGGTGATTTGATCCCATCTTATGTCAGCACACTCCCTCACGCCCCCAGCTCCGCGCCAGCACACCTGCATCGGTATCACGTTACAAGGCGAAGGCTGCGTTTGTAGCGGATCAAACGCCTGACTTCCAACGGAACGAGCCGGGAGGACGATTTTCGGTTAGACATTTATGTCATGTTATTGCTTCTTCCTACACTACCATTCGCTTTCGGTCTGGTACTCTGAGGTAGGCCGTGAAGGTTGCACGAAGTGCGTTACTCCTAACGATGGTGTTCGAGGTAGTAAAATGGGGCCAAAACAGAAAATAAAGCGAGATAGAAACACGGGCTGATAAGTGTCCTATAATGGAAAGGAGGACACTCCGGTAGAAGCGGGCGTTTTTGTTTGCGAGCAGCACGAAGGCCAGCAGCGTCTTCCATGCGGGACGCAGCGGGCTGCGGGAAGTGGACAGCGAGAACGAGCGTTAGTGTGAAGTATCGCTGGCTAAAGGGGAGCAAGAATTATCGTTATAGCCATCAATATAAATAATCCCAAATTTATAGAGAGAAGAATAGATAAAGGCGAACGGTGAATCTCCAGCATCCAGCAGCTTCGGGCCCTGGCTGGGTTTTTTATGTGTTTACGTGTATAATTTCGGCCATAAATATCGAAGTAAAATCCTAGCCCGGGCAGCTAGAATGGATATTGAAACTAATAAAAAGTCGTAAAATAAATTTTCACTTTTCACTTAAGATAATTTATGCCTCACTTTATTTGCCTCGCTCGCAGCGCCCATACGGGTGCTGATCCTACCACACTCTGGCTCATCCCCATTCAAACGGCATCGTTTTCGTTTATCGTTATCGGCGTTTCCTATATGCGCAATTAACCTTTCCATTCGTGGCTGTGAGCGTGGTCGAGGCATCGGGTTGCAGGAAAGGAAGCGGCCACCGACGGACGAAGTGTCGTCGGCTATCACCGCCGGTCCCGGCGTCGTGATGTCAATGTTTCGGCTACTCACTCGATCGTCTGGCTTTCATTCCCAGCTACCTTTCAGCTTGGCACCCTTGTGCGCACCCTCGTAAAGGTGAGTTTCGGGAGTTTCGGCCACGGAAGTTTCCCTTGGACGTTGATTAGTTGTTTATGAGCCACCGAACGCATATGTTATTTAGACGACCCGGAAACAGCCACACAGGCGGGTTTCACACAGACAGCCAATTTTTCTTTCTTCTGTAACAAGTATTTTTTCTGTTGCAGTTATAATGATATGATACTATACACCTTATTGGTATTATTTCAAGTTCTAGACATTAAATTTGTTAGTTAGTTAATTAAAAACCTCTTTTTCTGCCACTTTCACATGGCGCATGTTCTTGGCACACACTGTCCGACCCGCGTTCATTTTCGGCATCAGTCCATTTAATTCGAACTGATGATACATTCATCCAATCACCTCCAGGCAAAAAGTAATCTGTTAAAACGATGGCGATCGTAATTCTCTTTGCCCTGTCTTCATAATATAGTATCGGTTTTATTTATCCAAACAAATTTAAACCTCTTCGGGAAAATTCCCTCGAAAAGATTGCCCCTGACGAATGTTCGGATAGGAAAGGTTCAGCAGGGGAGAACGGTCAACGTGCATATACCTTATCTCCATTCTCAAGCGCATTGATTTAGGGAGAAGTTCCTCTGTTCGATGAGTTGCTGCTCATTTTCACCATCGCGAACGTCGCTCGATGTGGGTAGTTTTTGGAACTGAAATACGTGTGTGGAAACGCACTGCAAAGTTTCACGATCGCTACTGCGTTAGGCTAGTGATGATTTGGTAGTCAAATTTGTTGACCTTTGGGTCGATAATGAAATCTAATCTGCTGTCATATTTAACGACTCAGCGTAGGAAAATTTTTTAGACGGAGAGTACCTTATTTAAAAATATTTTCGTATTATGTTTTACGAAAATATTGTGGGAAAATTTTGATAAATGATACGATCGATTAATTCCGTTCGCTTGGCCACTTTAGATCTTATTCTGATATTGGGTGCTCATAAGTTTTGTTTACGCCGCTCTCACCGTTTTGAAATTCAAACCACGTTCGCACTCGACGTTAGATGGCACTGAAAAGAGATTAATAAGTGTGCAATATATTTTTCCAAACGCCAAATGATGTCACTATCCATAAGTAATCAGAAAAAACTCGCCGATTATCCTGGACGCAGCTTTCCACTCGCTGCTATACAAATGCAATCAAATGCATCGCTCGGCAACTTGCATAGTTCTAGCCGCGAGAAAACCGCATAAAAACGTCGCATCCCTCTCAACAGAACCGATTCATTCATCCATGTTGCATTGACGATTTGTGGTGTCATTTTCTCAGGCTCTTCTTTCTTGCCGGTTTGCGTCAGCCTCTCTAGCGTGGCTGTCAACCTTTGCAGGAAGACGGATGGTGGCACTTCAGCAGATCTTCGTATCAGTCCAACTGTCTCGTGGTGTTGCCTTCGGTCGTGCAGCGTACTGCGGTCTGCTGGCAGTCGCGTAGCTGTAAGTACTGGATCTAGCAGGTTCGTGTTGGTTGGGCGCGGGAACGAGCTCACACACAAAACGAGCTGTCAATCCTCGAGGTAAACGGAGGACCCGACAACGATCCTTCCCCTTTTGGGTAGTGGTACTGCTCCAACCATCCCCCTGCTGCATAATGAATGTGCTTCGCGAGGCGGTTGGAGGACATTTTTCCCTTCCGTCTGCTCGGCGGCGGAATTTCGCCACCATCGCACAAACGTCACGTTCCCTTTTAGACGACAACGAAAAACATCGGCTGTCATGTGCCGATGCCAAACGTACCGCGTATGTCAAGCGGGCCATGACCAAACCGACTTGCCACATACCATTCTTGTGTATATGTGAGAAACTTGCGAGAGTAATCAAGTAGGATGTCGTTTGGATGTCGATTTTCGTTTTTGCCGCCCTCGCCGCTCCCGCCCACCGGCGACCCATATCCTAAACCTATCCACCCGGGCGCAGGATCTGCCTGAATTGATTTTAACCTTGTCGCTCGCTCTCTCTTCACCCCATTTCTCCTGCGCCAGCGTGCCTTCGGTCCTTCCTGTGCGCGGTGCAGACAAACGCATTCGTTTCCCCGCCGCCACCGGGTAACGGCAGGACAGTACGATCGGTTTGATTGACGGATATAATAAAGAGTGACATACAAAACAAATAAAAGTAGCAATTTTACATAAAATTAATGTTTTTTTCCCGAACCTTTCGCTCTTTGCTCGATGCCGTTGTCATCGCTTGGCCGATCGGTCGGTAAGATTGATGGTTCGAATGACAAAAGCTTTTACGGCCAAACCCCGCCAAGATGTTTGTCGAACAGCAGTGTACCAGATGGAAGCGGTACTGTTCTGGATCTCGCTCGAAGGATATACCATAAGTGTGTGCATGTGTATGCCTGTCGAACATTTGTTTTTGTTAAACGAAACGAAATCCCATTCAATTTGGATCAATGTGACAAAACGATCACAGGCGAGGAGCCGATGAACGAATCGGCAAGCTGAGGTTGTTTCTCGCTATTTTCGAATCAAATTTAAAAAAGGATCACCAGAGAGAGGAATGGCAGCTTGTTCTGGACAATATTTCTACTGTTTTATGCTAACCAAAGGGAAACAGAATGCACCATCATCGGGAAGGAAAGAAAATTTCAGTAAAGTAAACCATCTCTCAGCAAGAACTGCTGTCCTTTCGCTTTTTCCAAAGCATGTAAAGCAAATCTTGTCATCAAGATATTCAAAGAAATAGTTTTACGTTTGTAGAAGCAAGGAAGGATTAGAACAACATAAATGCAATGATAGAGAATGGCTGAAGTCGAGTAGAGAATGGCTGAAGGTAAACGATTACATTATTTCGCGTATTGTTTTTTGCATAAAACCCAACTGCCTAGTATGAACAACGGAAACGGTTGCACAAAAGTTAAATGATCATCAATTGTAGAACAATGAGAAAGGGATCGGACAGTTGTTTCAGAATCCAAATTTATTGCCTCCACATCTGAAGAACTGCCTGCTGCTGAATTGATCAAGCTACCCTGATTTTGTCGATCATCCCCGGGTTGCGGCTCCAGTCTGTTAAATGGCCTACTGTCAGCGGAACCAAGCGAACTGGCTGACATGAACTACGGGCCACCAATCACCGAATCCCAAAAATGGAGACACACATCCTGTACTAGTTCCACCGTTACCCATGGCGCGACGTTGGAGCTCGAAATCTAATTTAAAATTTAAATACAATAGTCCATGATCCGCCGAGACTGTGGAGCACTACATTGATTCGCTGCCGTTCGGTTTTCCATCAATCGTCTTCAATGTCATTCAAAAGCCGCGTGCTTCACTCTCTTCCGATCGTTTTGCATCATCAAGCTGTCGCCATGGGACTGATGGGCCTTCTTTCATCATTTGCCGTCTGCGCCCGGAGGTCGCACAATGTTTGTCTTTTATTGTGACCGCTGTCAATTGTGAAGAAATCTAGCCAGATACATTTTAATTGGGTCCAGATTTGTTCCCCATTCTTCAAAGCCTTGCTTTTTCTTTGTAGTGCTTTTTTGTGCATTTGTTAGCGGCCCGCTTTGTCTTCGGATCCCTGTGGTTCGAGCGATTCAAAGTCGCAGCATCCCGGCAGCAATATGTTTGTACAATCCTCGATCACTTTGACAGGATATCACTGTCAGTCAAGTCGAAACCGACGGGTTCCGATTGTTTCGATACCGCCGTTGTTTCGCAGCGTTCCGGCCAGTTACCTTCAGAATCTACATAGTTTGCTGTTCGGCAATAAATTTTGATAAATATTTACAACCATTCTCGGGCTTTCGAAGAACTCGACGTTTAGTTCATGGATTCACCTTCAACAATTATTTCACTTCTTTGACCGAATGGCCGCAGGAATGCTAATAGAATTGCGTGCTACAAGTGGTAGAACTTTTCCGCCGCAGCCTCCTTTAGAAACATCGCACTTCGTTCAAATAACTTGTTTAACATCCTGAACTCGCACAGTTGTGTGTACAATCTTAGAAACATCCTTATAGACAATTTTGAAGTAAATAGAGCGTTAATCATTTGGTTTCTCGTAACTATCTCGAATCTATCATACAATATTCTATTTCATGTATCTTCTTCACACTCTCTGTTGTTTTCTAAGAATCCATGTGCCGTGGTGTATTCCGAGAGCTATCGAATAATGTTTTTAATGGAAATACTCATTTCGCAGAGTAGGACTGATCTGAGTTGAATCGTAAAAAACCTACATATTAACTCGCACGAACGCCTATCCATCAGAGATAGATTGATGTTGAATGCGATGTTCCAACGCAAACTCTGAATGATGATTAGATGTATAATCCGAGACATAAACGAGCCAATCTCATCCCCTTAGGCATACCCGGACAGGAACTTGCTGCACATTCACATGATTAATAACCCGAATGGCTGTTGCTCTGCTGAAACAAGATACACATATATCAATAGATGTTTTGTCAGTAAGTGAGCAATAAAAGCAGCTGAGAGCAAACTGCTCTGTCCAATAAATGCGGATGCGTTGCGATGGCAGGAATGGGGAAATCGTAGCCAAGATGAGGGCAAAAGTGGCGGCTCTGTGTGTGTTGGAGTCGTAAGGAACGTGAGATATGTTGCTCGATATGCGCGACCTGCAGTAGCGGCCTATCCGGGGGTGCGTCTGGATTTGACAAACAGTATAAATCTTCTAGCGGCGAGAACGACTCGTGGGCAATGTGTTCTTCCAACACCTAAAACACTGGGATGGCCAACATCATCGGCAAGCGGCCAGGCGGTAGGCCCCCAAAGCCACAGCGATTATTCATAACGGGGCGAAGCGTTTCGTTACGATTTACGTTACAAGGGGGTGAGAGAAGAGGAGTGGGTGTCTTATTTTAGGTCAGAGCAGTTCCTTAGCCAGCTAATGCAGCTTGCGAAACCTCAGCGCAGAACTTTACGAGATGTGGGGCCATAAATTAAAACGTGTGAAGGGTACCATACGCATCGTCCTCGACACGAATTGGTTTTATGTTAAAAGAATTGTTGTCATTTCATGTCGAGATAGTTTTGCTTCTCACTGTTGTTGACTCTGACCACTGCTAATTTATGTTAGCGTAGGAAATGCTTTTATTAGAAATTTGTTTGTTTGACACATTTTTGTGTAGCTGGTGAAATGGAATAGTTGTAGAAGAAGCGTAACGAGAAGTGTATGATACTAAAGCCCATGTTGAAGTAGCTTATTGTTTATCTTCTCACAACGTAATCTATAGCCAGAAAAGAAAACACACCAACCTTGCTGCCTCTCTATATATTCCGTTGAAATTCATTCATCAATCGACACTTTTCATCCAGTGCACTTTCCCCGCTGTCCTGCGTGATAAAATGGTCAAAATGGCCATCGTTTGCAGGATGTACATTTCGAAAAGAAGCACTCATGGGGTATTCATCAGCTCGCCTGGCCGTCGACAGGTTGCCTCGGTCGACTCGACACGCTGTCCAAACCGGGTCGTCGTCTACCGGCTACCTATTTCACTCTTCTCTCGGGCGCCCGTCGTACGTGCACTGCCACTGGCACAGACCACCGGGCACACATACAGGCACGCTCGGTGAAGAAGAAGCGAAGCGAGAAATGGAATGAATTTAGTGAAATTATTTATGAATCTGTTGAGAGAAGACAGGCATCGAAATAATTTACATTGATTTATGTGACAATTTACAGTTTCTTTCCACATCTCGTGCAATCTGTCCGTCTTGTGATCTTTCCTTCTCCTTGAACCCTATCCTTAGCCGCGTCCAGCATGGCATCGAGAGTGGGTCTCGCTCGCTCGCTCGCTCTGCCCCGCTCTCTATCTCCGTCACTCGCGCTGGTTGCCTATCAGATACTGCAAGGCGCACCCGACGATCCCATGAGGAGGATACACGGCAGAGGCTGGCGCAGATGCGCGGCTCTGTTCGGTTCGTTTTGGTTTCGGTTTCATGTTTTGCTTGTTGCCACCGTCGTAGCTGGTTGCTTTGCGCTGCGACCGGCGTGGAAAAGTGAAGTAGCAGAGACCATTTGTCATATGATGTATGTCTTCCTGCTGCGGTAGGGGGTTTTAAGCTGCCGCGTTTGATGTGTCTCACTAAAAAGGGTAAACTTGAGAGAACTGGGATGACAAAGGCGGAGTGGGGCCCGGAGGAGAGTGGAAAGCGGAGACTGCCACCGACATGGATAGCCGGGCCGAGCTTTGCGCTTCCCTGCGCATCGCGCCGTGGGCCGGTACGATACCTTCGTAGGGCCACGAATGCGGCCAGAGATGCGATGAAAAATAAAGAGCATAAATAAAATTGCAAGTGGCAAACCTTCAACGCAGTCACATTCGGCACGTAAATTAAACCACAAACTCGTAATGATGGCGGCGAGCATGCGGAATGTCTTCTGACGGACCGTGCTACTGACTGCAAATGTTCCGGGGGTGGGACGTTTTGAGATATATAGTTTGTAATTTGTTAATCGTTCCTATTTTCGCAAGCCTGGTGCAACAGGCGATCTGGGTCTACAACAACAGTGAATTTCATCCCCGGCCAGGAACTAGACCGTAAATTAGAGAAGGCCAATCTTCTTCGCATGTCATATATCTTTAAGTTCAATATTGAAAAGGGTCCCGTGATTAGAGATACATGGACGAGCTAGGAGTGTAAAAGGTTGCAAAAGCGGGTTGCGATTGGAGGAAAGTCGTAAAATGCAAGCATAAATCGGCCATTAAGAAACAATCGTCGAAACACTGCCTGGTCTATGCAACTGACGAACCCTATCCACCCTTCTTAAGGTCCCCGAATAATCGTATAACATCGGTTCCTGGATCCGGATTCACGAAGCACCTACCATGCATTGAATAGGTTAAACCAAGCGCAAAAACCTGCGAACCCTGCCGTACTCGTCCTTTTCCTGGGACCAACATACTACTCGGGCATAAACGGGAGCAACAGGATGGAGCCGCACCAGCGCATATCCACCCCATACGGGCATCCCCTCGGCGGTCGCACTTCGGTTTTGACTGATTCGACGCGGTGTTTCTTTGACCACGCTGCCACCAGCCCCGAGCGCACGTTCTCCTCCCTCCGACCCGACAGTCGCGGTCCTCACCGTAGCAGCAGTACTGAATACTTTATCATCGTACCCGTGGTAGCATCATGCTAAGGGTACCAGTGGCGGTATTCCTTTGCTGGTTGCTCGTCTTTTTTATAATATTTTTTTAACTTAAATCTCCCATTCTTCCTGCGAAGGTTCTGACAGTGCACGGCAGCAAAAGAAATCGCTCGTTAATCGGCTTATTGTCTACAGAAAGGGGAAAATCTATCAAATCATTCTTGAAACTGTCAGTCATTCATCTTATTTGACATGTGACGAATGGAAAAGACAGACACATTTCTTTCGTCGCACAAATTCAAGTCATGTTTCATTCATTTTTTTCGTGCGCTTCTTCTCCCGATCTTCGTCGGCCGTGGTCTGGCGTGTAAGCCCGCTCTAGGGAACGCCGTGCGGTCTCGTTTTCGCACTCCGGCTTGTGAACGGTGCCGTCTCGCTGAGTGCCCTGTCAGTTTCTCAACTTCTTTGCCCGACTGTCACAGATCCACAGCCAATGCTGGCTGGGATCACCGCAGGGACATGCAGGACGGAGCAGAAGCATGCATTTATCTCCAATCTGCTGCGAGCGGAATGCACACATAAACACGCACACACCGTGCCACTTACAACGCAGCAATGACAGACGGGGTGTTTCCGGTGCATAACAAGCGGGTGACAGTCAACAGTCAAGTGGCAAGACGTTTTGGTTTTTCAATCGACATTTTGCTTTCGAGCCGCGCCGCTCCGAGCCCGTCCCTCCCTCTGGCTGCTCGCGCTTTCCATCGTTCATTCGCCGGGATCTGTTCCAGCCGTCTGCTGGGCAGTCGAGGTGGCCTGTGAACACTATGCCACTCCGTCATCCATGCGCTTGGCATTTTTAATTACTTGCAGGACACGCCGTGTCACATTGTTTGACCGATGGGATTTTACCTTTTCTGGCTACACACACCTTCGCGCACCGTCGTCCGTCTTTGTTACGTCCGTGGAATGCCCGGGCTGTGGAATGGGTGATTGAATGAGCTGTCGAGAGCTGCGAGGCCAACCACGGCTCGAAAGATGTTTTAATTACAGTAGCTTGAAGATCGATCATAATTGCTGCCACATGCGATGTGTTTGATGGCATGATTTGATGTTTGCGGTTTTTGAGTTGAAGAAAATGTGTTAATTTGTTTTTGCACTATTATAACCTGTTGTAACTGATGATTGTGTTTTTATTCGTTTTTGTTGTAGATAGAACGAAACGCTCCTGCGTCCTAGCAAAACGAAAATCGACAAGAATAATGCCGCATTTTGAAAGGCAAGTAACAAAAGATGAAAGAGATAACCCGAACCAAGCGCATTGAATATTACATACATGGTGGAATAGGTAGAAATGTACACGCGGCCATGGTACGTGTGCATTCTGATATATTTTAAAGATTAATGCTGTAATCTGTCTAGATCTCATTTTTCTGTCATTCGCCAACTCAATTGGAATGAACGTGAAATTTTTATCTAATTCCTGCAATGCTACAATAGTTTTGTGTGTTCAGCCAACTATACCTCCGCAAGTGTTTAAGTAGTCTAGAAGTACGTGCATAAAAACTGGCAGGTTACGTAATTCGGCACCACGCGCTACAGTGAAAACAAAAATCACGATGAGGGAGAGCAAACAGAGAGGGTTTGTCGCCTAAGAGGAAAACTAAGTGTTGAGGCACGCCTAGACGGCAGCAACGTGACTGCCTGATTGACAAAAGCTAGGTTGACAAATGTCTAGGCCTGCGATGAGTTTGATTCCATCAGTACTGTTTGTTCACATGATTGGTAATTTTCGTGTTTTTTTGTAATCATAGAAATAAAAACGATTGGATTGGACTAGACCGGAAGTCTAGTCTAGTAGTCACTAAGTCGTCACGCATGCCTACATTTATGCTGAAAACCCCATTTCCTTTGAGTTATCCGCCCGAGCTCGGCTTACTCATGCACTTCATGTGGGATTGAGCTGAACTGAACGAAAGACAGCTTTGCGGTTACACGATACACACTATAGTTACATGCTTATCACTACGACTAGAATCGAATAGATCATGCCGGATCAAGGCTGGCTAACTAACGGAAACAGCAGCTATATTCACGCCCATAGTAACATAGCCTCTACCAAATATAAACATAATACTTAGATGTTCGGGAAAAACTAAAAAGGATGCTTCTAAGAAAACCCAACAATGGAAGGACCGGCATGATGGGATACGTTTAGCCATATGTAGGATCTGCTTTTTCTGTAAATTCAGCCTTTGCTTTAAATAAATAAAGAATGCTGTGATTGCTCAGAAATAAATATGTTTAATCGTTAAGCTGTGAAGCTTCCTTTCGAACGTTGGGAACCCGCTTGAACCTCTACGTATCTCATATATCAAACATTATTTACAACTCTGACAAATGCCTCCAACTATTGTCAGACAACCACGTGGGCTACCACCAAAACTGTCTGGCGATGGTTTACGACTTTATTGCAATCGCACGAACCCACACGTGCAAATGGAGCCAAACTTCAGCAGATCGGCAGCTCGAAGGGTGTCAAACGCTTATCGCACTATAGGGGTTGTTCTTGTAAGGAAGCTTTCTCGCTAATAAAATTACTCGCCATTACTCGGCTGTCATGACTGTTTCGACCTTCAACACTACAATAAAACGGTCCTGCAAGATGTGGCCGAGCGACCGTAGACTGCAGTCAAGGTAGCTTCCCAAAGGACCGTGAAATGTCCTTGGGATGTTGCTTGTGCCGTCGCGAAGGATACGTTTCAGTCCTTCACACTTTCATACCACGTTTCCCACGTTCGCCGTGTCAGTTTCTGCCATTTGCCGAATGCCGCAGTAAACCTAACCCGTCTTCAGATTTCCACATCGTGGTCCTCTCTTTTCGACCGATCTTGTACGGGGGTCGGCCGATTTTGCACTAACAGTTTCCTTCTAGGGTTTGTCCAAATTTCTACACATGGCAAACTACAACCTACTCTCCGCAGGTTCGATTACGATCAGCACAAAACTGTGTTCCGATAAAGCCAGAGGGACCGCCGGCCCCGATAGCTTCTCCTCGGGGGTCTCTTCTGCGGCGGGGGTTCTGGTTATAATTCTATTATTTACGAATTGTCCCGGTTACAGTCGCTGGGGCCCGGGCTGTTGTCGTGCCGTGCTGATTTGATTCCTTGTGGTGTGATTTATTGCATTTTACTGAATGTGTGCCGGTTTCTCCTGTGGCTATGCCGCTTGTTCTCCGCAGGAGTTGCCACTCGTACCGAAAGAAAGAAAAAAACTGGAGAACCTATACGCACACAGTGCGGAACAAGATTGAGGCACTGCCAGGCAGGACCGGCTTGACATTGATTATAGCTATTTGGGACCCGTTGTGCGGACCCTCATGGTGATTTGCTCTGTTCCAGGTTTTATGCCTGATGGTCAGTTCTTCAGTCCTTCCTATGCGGCTCGTGCAAGGATACTACACAAACGCATAATGCTTCACATATGCACAATGCTGCCAAAGGTTAACGATGCGATGCGCACTGCCTTTACACCGGGTCCGGTTGACGGGGGTTCGGTCGCATTTTCGCCACACGTGAAACTATGCAACCAAGCCCACCCCGATCAATCTTCGACCATTCGATTGATGTTGAAAGAGGGATTGAAACGTATCCCTGTCTGAAGGTCCTCTTGTTGCAACGACGTGACAAATGGACATTTATTTGTTACCTTCACAACTGCAGCGAAATAAGTCCTAGGAGTAATTATACGACTGTTGATTGTTTGCCGACGGAATGATAAATGGATTGATTTAATATTCTCTCCGTTTCGTTATTTCGTGTTTCTACTCTGTTTCCTAACACGTTTTTACAACGTCCACACACACCATTTCTCACTGTGATGTCACCATCTGTGTCACTGAACACTTGAGCGAGTTTTGAAGGAGAAACATGTTGTCAGTTCACTTCATTTCGCACCAAATTGCGTCAAAACAGCTTTGCTGCGCCAGCTGGTAGTCGGAAGTATTCCAGTTTCGTAAAGTGACGTATGCCCGAAAAGTTTGTAGTAGCTTTTGAGATTGGGTTTGAAATTCAATGCGCGGCAGTTATGCTTGCCACACCCACATAAACATGCCCGTCCATCGTTCGTGCTGTTGAAGGCGAAGGTTAATAAAGGTTAATAAAGGTTGAAGGACAAATATAAAAATCGTCCGAATACCAATTTCACGCGAAACGTAGCGAAACAGTAACAACAAACAAAATTAAACAAGTGAAACGAAATACAATAACAGAAATAAACCTATGACCGACGCCAACCGGAGACCGATAGAGGCTTGGCGGGTGGGAGGGATAGCCTGTGCAATTCCGGGTTCTGTGTCATAGTCGGTCGCATAATCGTAAATCATTCCATTCCACAGGAGCCTTTGACTATCTCTCCGTTGTGTTCCTTGAATTTTCACTTTATGCCTCGGCTACACGGAGTGAGCCCATAAACTCATAAATAGATTGACCCAGTCCTGCCGCCTACCCAAAACATTGCCCGACTACCAAGAAAGGATCGGAAGACGGATGGAAGCATGGGACCGGCGATGGAAGCCATTTCGGACACCGAGCACCCCGACATACATGCAGCGGCCACTAACACCGATTGAATCAAATAAAGCGTACAAAAACTACCTTAAGCGGAAAACCAAGAATAAATTTATTGTTGACATAGGAAACCGGGAAACAAAGGCCGGTGGAAACATAAATTATGCTGCAGCTAGGCAGGGAATGGTTTCAGTTCTTCCGCTTTTTATCGTGCGCTGTGCTTCGTGTTTGGGACCCCGCGAAATGGATGACATCCGGGCTCAGAATTTGCTATCGAAGAGATAGTGTCCAACAGTTCAATGTTTAAATAAAAGAACTTACAATCGAGCTGCTTACATTAGGATTCACTTTTTTTCTTAAAAATGCTGTTACTGGTTTTGAGAATTTAGACATGTTTAATATTGACCGGTCCGGACTATTGGACCGGTCGACAGTTAGCTGCACTAGGCACATGTTGCAAAACGACTCATTAATCGTTTCGAAAGCGACCGGAGAGCGCTGGACGCTTTTATAACTCATTCCTCTATTCGATATAATTTATTGCACTTCGAATCGATCGAACTGATAACAATGTAGCTAACAAATGATTTACGAGCGCGCGGCTGACGCAAAAAGTGCAATGCACAAACGAAACCACCATGTTCATCCACCGTAAAAAGTAATGATTTATGTCCCTCCAGTCAGGTGCTTCAATCGAGCTCCCGCCAGTAATTCGCGCGGGCTTCGATCAGTACACTCTCGCGGCCCGATTGGATGGTCTATTCAGCGGTCCCGGCTTCTCATTACACTAATCACCATTCGGCCATTGCGGGAATCCATCAGCGCTAATCTTTTTTTTTCATTCTCGATAAGCAAACCCGCTCACCCACTTGATCCACAAGATATTAGCATACATTCTAGCGGTCACGGGTGGAACAAGTTGAGGGTTTTTGAAAATCTGAAAGCAAAAGCTGGAAACGAACTTTCATTCTGTACAAATTCCAAAATGTGTGGAAGAAGTCGTCGTCACCGGGCGAGTAATAAACAGTAATATAAATACCGTTTAACACGTTGACTGCCACAAAAAGAAAATTTGACAGATGAAAACATATTCGATGACCTATAATCACAATGAATGCCAATAACAGTAACGGGCCAGGTTTATCAATGATGAACCAAGGTTAAAGGCATCAAAAGAAATATTCAAACGTGCAGTTTTAAATGTCCTTTCCATAGCTTGTCTATAGAACTTTTTATCTATCAAACAAACACTTATTGTTACGTTAGGGGTTTGCTTGTAATTGTGTAAAAAGGGCAGAACGTGTAAAGTGCAACCGTAGGACTTACACATTTGACAAAAAAATCAAACGAAACTTCAACGCCAAACGCCTAGCATGTAGCACAGTGCGTACAGAGCAGCCGAAGCGGAACACAAGCGCGCATTAAAATGACGAAGCGAAACCGGATGTACAATTCATAAATTTATGTGTCTGGCTGGGCCTGTGAAATTGCTGACAGTTTCAGTGGTCTCGCGTGGAGCGATAAGGTGCATTAACGAAGCGAAATGACATGTTGGTTAATGAGTTCGTAATGGTGATGCTCGGCAATGCATCACAGCCACCGCTTTGCGTCCTACTCCACTTCACCGGTGAGCCGGTCCGATGGCGACGACGTCGACCCTCCCTCGGTGCGACTCTGGGAGGCCGCGAACTGGGTCGGCGCGCGGTGGGGCGGTGGATGGCGTGTCGTCACGTGAGGCAATGGCCCGTGCACGGTGCTCCGGCGGCAACGGCGATCAATTATGCGCTAGGGAGCTGCCCGGCTGCTTGCTGCAGCCTGCCCGGCGGCCGCTGGCGGAGTTGTGTGTCGCGGTCAAACGGTTGGCAAGAGCCCTCCGTCCTCCGTCTGCGAACGGTCGCGACTTGAGATGCCGATGACAGTCGAGTGTCGGTGTGGCGTCGCCCTCCGTCGGTCCTGCTTCATGTCCTTCGCGAGAAATGTCTCAAGGAGGCAACATTTCACGTCACTCTGCCGCTACTGCCAGTCATATCTCCGCCCCGGCATCGTGGTACGACACACGGAAATTTATCGTGATTTTGAGCCCTCGTCGTTGGGTGTGTATATGACATCGATGCATTAGTGTGCTGCTTTTTTCTTTCCATTCCACTTCACGTCGCCAGCACGGGCAGGCATCCACATCCTGCGCGTGTGACCGTAGGAATTGATAAATAAGTCACATGCCTTTCCGGGCGGGTACTCGGATCATTTTTCACAACATTCACAATCAGCGCGCCCTGTCTTGCGCTACAAATTGGCGTCCATCGGCGTGATAAATGCGTCCGTGACACCGTTCGTATGCTGATTTGTTGCGAAAACGAGTAATAAAAGATATGGAGATAGCTTTCTCCTATGAAATCATTTGATCAATCCCGAAATCGACGGTAACGAATTGAATGTGAATTGAGAAATAATGTTACAACGCATCGAAACACTTTTGATAAAACCTTTTTCCTTTTTAACGCCATTTCATAGGAGGCGTAGCACCGAGGATTTACATCGGTTGGGCGATTGAATCCAGCTTCCTGGTTATAACACCGGCTGCAATGGCCATATGTCCTCTAACGCTATTTAACAAAAATATACAGAAAGTATAGATAAACATGTCGCATCAAGCAACAGGTTCAGGCGAGTTGGTAATTAGTTGAATCTTTTATTTTCCCGCTCATCCAACAGAGATCTGCGTTTCAAAGAGAGAAAAACAGAGAAAGAAAGCGAGACAGATGAGAGAGAGGGAGAGGGACAGAGTGACAGAGAGTCACACGGTTGGAATTGAAAACGATTTCGTTTGCAGAAACTTTGTAGTTACTGCTAGTGGCATACACAGGGCCGGGTCCTCCCGTGTCTTGCACTCTGCGCACCACCAGCGTAAGCAGTCGCCGCTTATGGGTTGATTAATGTTGCACAAGCTAAACCATATATAAACACGCTACGCTCGAAGCCGCCATAAAACCGCATAAAGTAAATTGTTTTCGCGTTGCGGAGCCCCGAAGTGGGGGGGTGAAAAAATCCATTTAATGTCACACACACACCGCCCCTTCGCCGCCTTTTCTTCGGCCAAATCTTTACTCGGCGGGTGCCGAAGGTAAAAGTTTGTAAGCAGGCACACATGTGAGTAAGCGTGCACCATGTTAACTGATCATAACAATAAATTTCAGTCTACACAACTTCATCCGCTTCCACAACGGTGCGCGCCATTATCTCGCCCTCGTCGTCGTCGTCGACGCGCCAAAGCCGGCGCACCCGATGAAAAATGGGTGGCTTTAGCTCGCTTTCATGTGGCCCCGCAGGGCGACACCCACCCGGTTACCTGACGCGCACCACCCACACGACCGGACGGTCTGATATCGGTTTCGGTTCGCTTCGGTGGCTGCCGCTTCCCTGGCGTTTAATTTTCCTAAATGATATCTCACTCGCAGTCGGTTTAATGAGCGGCGTAAGACAATTTCTACTGCCATCGCTACAGCTTTGCTTTGCTCGGTATTATCGTTATTATTGCTCCCATTGCGCCCGAGACATGGTGCTATTTCTTTTATCGTCTTCCCAGGCCATGAAACGCAAACCAGCACATTACCAGCGCCATTACGCCTTCCGTTCGCGGGGGGGGGTGTGAGATTGTTGTTTTCGGTGCCGCTGCTTGGACTCGGCACAAGATTTATGGGCCTCTCTCTTTCTCTCGTTCTCCCACTCTCTCTCTCGTGCTTTTTCCGTGGCTATTTTTCTTGCCACGTTTCGTCCCGCGCGTCCTTTCTCCGCCGGCCTTGTCGGTTCCTGAGTTGCTCGCGCGAGTGACATTAATTTATAAAATAATTACCCCGGCAGTGGCAAGGAAGTAAAATATTACCACTATATGAAAGTGGTTTCCTGCTCCTGCCTTTCGACGAGACACATAAAGAGTTTTGGGTTTTGTTTATTGTTCCGGCGGATCAGTGGAAATTTCTCGGGGTTCCCTGTATAGAAA